>JANJPH010000053.1:0-46240 GCA_030407195.1 [Candida] tunisiensis
GGGCTTTGTTATTGCTTCAACAATTGCAGTGCCATCGTTAGCAGCTGTCTCTGTGTGGTCTGAGGGGTTGCGACGCCCTGCGGCAGGTCTTATGGCTCTGCGGCGGCGACGGGCCCCAGGGCCTGTGGAGGCCGTTGGCGAGGTGGTCTGGCGGCGCCAGAGGCGGTCCTGGACGCGTCGCCTGGGTGTCGGGCGCCGGGCCGGGCGTAGACGGGCCCGGGACGGGCGGGAGGTCAGTCGACATGGCGGATCCGGCGTCAGGGAGGCCCGGGCCGGGTGCAGTGTGTCGGTGTGGCGAGCAGGCGCGAGTCAGTGTGCCAGCATCGTTGGCGGAGGCTGGAACTTCTCTTCGCGCCTGGCAGAGGCTCTGGGCTGCGGCATCACCCGCACAGGAAGTGCGGCTGGCGCGGCGGTCGCGTCGCACGGGGCCGGTGGCGGCGGCTGGCGTGCCGTCTGGGGGCCGGCCACACGTCTGGCAGCGCTCGCTGCTGTTTTGGACGCGTTTTGGCGTGGTGGTGGCGTTTGACGTCGCCGTGGCGCGACGGAGGGGATGGCGGGCTAGAGGTCAGAAGGCCGAGGACGGCGGCGGCCGGCGTGCCGTCTGGGGGCCGGTCAGCTGTCTGGCAGTGCCCATGGCGCCGTTGGACGCGTTTTTGGCGTAGTGGTGGTGTCGGCGGCGGCCGTGGCGCGACGCAGTGTATAGGACGCTACGAGGCCCAGGAGGGCAGAAGGCCGCGGATGGCGGCGGCTGGCGTGGTGTCCAGGCTGGCCACCCGTCTGGCAGCGCTTGGTCGCGTTCGGCGTAGTGGTGGCGCGGCCATGGTGGCGTGGAGGCGCGACAGAGAGGACAGGAGCTACGAGGAGGAATAACGACGGCTACGGTCGTCGGACGGTCGTCGGCGACAGTCGGCGACGGCCGTCGGCGGCCGGTCGACCCGTCGTCAGCTGGACGGCGTGCCGACCGTGTTGACGTCGCTGCCGAGTGGCACCGACGACGAGCGTGGCAGGAGCCGACGAGGCAGAACGACGACTGGCCCAGGATGGCAGACGGCCCGAACGACCCGACAGGCAGGCCGAGGGACGGACGGCTTCCGACGACGGCCAGCTGGCTCACCGCTCGGGCCGTCCGTCGACCCCCCCGACGGCTAACGACAGACACCACAAAACAGCCGACGGCCGACGGCCGACGCGCGAACGACAGCCGCCGACGGCCACCGACGGCCACCGACGCCGACTCTGGCCGCCCGCGTTGCCATTGCATTTCGTCCGCCTGCGCACGCCATTCCCTCCCACACACACACCACAGCAGGACATGACGGAGCGGAGGCCGACCTACATAGCCCGGGGCGGCGTCGTGGGCAGCCGGCCGGCGTCGGCGCGCGCGCGGGACGCCGCCACGACCGTGCTCGGCGTGCTGGCGCTGTACCTGACCACGTTTTTCAGCCTGGATCCGTGCGCGGCGGCCCGCGCGTACCAGGGCCGGGCCCCGTGACAGGGAGCCGAGGAGCAACTCAGGTCGAACCGTAGGCAACCTGTCGCATTGATCATCCCTCGGGAACCAGCGCACTGATCAGCGCCGGCGCCCGAGTCGGCCAGTCTAATATACAGCTTTGTTGGCAACGGTTGCGACTGCCCACCGAAAAGCCGGCCCCCCACGCCCACGGCCAGGTGTGCTCACGCTCACGGGCCTCGCGGTCACGTGGCGGGCCCGTCTGTTTCAGGTTTGATTGCGCGAGGCGTCGTCCAAGCCGCGACGGCGGACGGCGTGAGGGTGCCGTGGCGGCTCGGTTGCGACGCCCAACGCGCGAGGACGCCCGAGCACCCACGCCCGACCCCGTACGAGCGCGGGGCACGAGGCTGGACCCGGCTTATTTTTGTTTTTTGATGCCAGCAACGCACCGGATATGCTGGTGCGCCCAAGCGGTGCTTCTGGCCCGCTCCAGACGCTTCCCTAGCCCTTCGATGGGCGCCCCTGAGGGCTTCGCGGATCATGACAGCCGTTGCTTTTGGATGCCGTACACAAGTGCCGCTTCCCTCGCTTTGCATCATGCGATTCTGAAACGACTGTGCGTGGTGGCTCGGTCGCGAGGGCGGCCGCGTCCCGGGCCTGATCGCGGCCGCTGAGGGCTCTTTTGTCTGTTTTTTGTGCCTCCACCTATGGCGTTGCCACCAGTGCCACCCGTTGCCACCCGTTTCCTGCTGCAACCACCGTTGCCACCCACACACAGACCGGACGGCCCGACGGGGCGCCGGCCTGCCCTTAGGACGATCACGCAGCTCAGAGGTGGCCGATTACTCCCCTTTCGGGCCCTGTGCGTGTCCTGCGACGCACCCGATACAGTTTAGCCTGGCGGCCAGCCCGAAGGGCTGCCTCGAAGCATGGAACAGCTGTCACCAGCGCTCGAAGGGGCGGCGAAGGGATGGTGCGGCGCCAGGCCCTGCCGTCCGGCGGCCGGTGGCGCAGGAAACAGGCGCGAGACGCCCGGTCGCGGACGTTTGCCACGCACACGAGGGGCCTCCCACGGCCCTGGTCACGCGCCCTGGCCCTCGCGAGGTCAAACAAGCAGCGGGATAGGCTGCGCCGATCAATTCGCTACGGCGAAACCTGCCGGTCATGGACTTGGCCGCCCTGGTGAACCCCACAGCATGTGGCCAGCCTCGCCCGGGCCGGGCGTGGAAAAGGGGCGGATCCGCTGCTAAGCAGGCACCAGGGCCCGGCCCGGGACTGGTTCCTGGTGCACAGCCACCTCGTCTTCTAAGCCTAATTTCTCGGGGACTGCAGGAACCAGGGGTGGAGACTTTCTGCGGTACAACGGGAAAGGCTGGCGGAGGTGGCTCACGATAAGACCCTGGCGGCATCGCTGGGTGAAACGGAGCTTTACCAGGTCGGGAGCGAAATGCACGCACCGCCTGTTGCCGGCTCGTCTGAGCCATGTGCAGGCGTTACGCTTAGACGAGAGTCAGCTGGCAGGTTGCACCTGGGCTGCACTGCGATCAGGCCACCTCGGGGCGGGCCGGACGGCCTCCCCACGGAGGCCCTGTTTTTGTAGGAATCCGAACGTCTGCCGGCCATAAGGGACCCCTGCCCGGGCCACGGCCCCCCCTCCTCTGCCAGTATTGGCCACCCACGTCTGCAGTACGAGGCAGGCTCCCGAGATTACTTGTGGCCAATTCATTTGCGATATAGCGCAACCAAGCTCAAGACGGCCCACTCGGCGGCGGACGAAACGGGGTGGCGGGCCAAGCGGCCCACGGCACGGCTTGTCTGACAGGAGCAAATAATACGCCGCCGCCGCCGCTAGGGCTCCTGTCTGGCCCGTCGTCGGCGCCACGGCCAAACCGTACCGCTCAATTTGCACCGCGTTCTAAGTATAGACTCGCAACGACGCAAAGAATGCCCAAACACAGTGTCTGTTGGTGGCTTTCGGGCAAAATATTAATCCGTCAGCAGCCAAACTGCTCAAGCCATGTGTTTCACAAGCACACGGACGCACCAGAGGGCAGCTGACATTGCATGCTGTCGCCGCTCACAGCGTTCTCAAAACGGGAGCGCAAGCAGTCGTTGGCCCGGCCGTCAGCGGGAGCCGAGGGGGGGAGGGAGGGGGTGGGGGGCCACCCGGACGCCTTGACACGATTGCCCGATAATGCAACCGCAGAGTCACCGAGCGAGAGGGGACCCCTTGTTTGGCCACACCCGAGCTGCAATAGCTGTTTGTCTCACGTTTTTTGATTGGCACACAACGGGCGAGAGAGTCGCCAGACATACCGGACGGGAAATTTTGCGGGCTCCGGAGCATTGCGCTCGCGCCTCAAACCGTCCCGTTCCATGCCTATCTGAGGACGTGGGCGATGGAGGTGGAGCAGCTCCCCCCTCCAGATGGATTGCATCCCACCCACAACCTGCTGCGAAGATCGTCAGTGCGACCCGCCTCGCTTGTCGGCGCTTCTCTGCAGAGTTTGCGTGACATCCCTCGATCGCTGGCATCCCGCATCTTTTCCACTGGCTCTTCGGGGGCTGGGAAGGGGCATTTTTTTTTTCCATCTGCCGGGCACCGTGCCGTTCGTAGCACCGCACAGCACGGTCTAGGCAATTCGCTCGATGCTTTGGAGACCTGCCTCAGGACTGTTTGAGAACCGACTCAGTCAAATCACCCCCACCCCTTTGCAAAAAAAAAAATTGCCCGCCTCGAGTCAAACCCCGGTGACCCGTGGGGTGGGCCCCTGTTGCCGGTGCCTGATGGAGGCGGATATCCCGCCCAACGGAACGGGGCAGGCGAATACGACCAGGCACGCAAAACGCTTGCATGCCGGACGCTTTAAGTTCAGGTACGAGGGACTGAACTGCTGTGTTTCTCTCGACATTTTTCTTTTCAAGCGTCCTTCGGCAATTTAATTCGCAACAGGAGGGGAGGAGGCGCCGGCTCCTGGGACGCCAGAGAGAGGGGTCGGGTTTCACGACGGCCCTCGTCTGGGGCCTGGACACGTTTGAGACCGCCACCGCCCGCCACAGACTCTGTCGCGGCGCGCCAGGGCTAGGGCACGCGTTGCTTTTGGCCAAGGCGGGCCGCCCCTTTCTATTATGCTGCAGCAAGCATTTAGGCGTGCGTCAGAACGGGCAGCCTAATGTCAGGGTGAAAAAGGGCCCTTGCCACCCCACCCGTGTCAACAAACACACACCCACCCCGCGGCCATGAGCAGCTCCCAGGACACCCAGGACGCGCCCACGTCGGCGTCCCAGCTCTGGACGACCGCTGCGCCCAATCTGGTCGTGCTCGGCGTGTTTGTCACCGCCTTCCTCGTGCTGCGCAAGAGCCAGTCGCGCATCTACCGTCCGCGGACCTACCTCCCCACGGTCCCCGCCACCCTCCGGCCCGAGCCATTGCCCCGCGGGCCCTTCAAATGGATCATCCACCTGTTCAAGAAGAAAGACAGCTACATTCTCCACGAAACTGGCCTCGACGGCTACTTCTTCCTCCGTCTCCTCCGCATCGGCTGCACCATCTCCCTCGTCGGCATCCTCCTGCTATGGCCCATCCTCATGCCCGTCAATGCCACGGGCGGCAACTCGTCCGCCAAGCAGCTCGACATGCTCGCGTTCGGCGCCATCCAGACCCCTGAGAACAAGCACCGCTACTTCGCGCACGCCCTCCTCATGTGGGTCTACTTTGGCTTCATTCTCTTTACCATCTATCGCGAGCTCACTTACTTTGTTGGCGTCCGCTACGCCGTGCTCACCTCGGCCCGCGGCGCCAACCTGCTGTCGGCCCGCACCGTCCTGATCCAGGCCGTGCCCAAGGAGTACCTCTCCGAAGCGGCCCTGTTCGGCCTCTTCGATGGCGTCAAGCACGTGTTCATCAACCGCAGCGCCAAGGAGCTCGACGAGCTCGTCAAGGAGCGCACAAAGCTGCAGGCCAAGCTCGAGGTGGCTGAGACGAAACTCCTCTCCACGGCGGTCAAGAACAAGCTCAAGAGCGAGAAGAAGGGCACCCCCATCGAGGGCGACAACATTGACGCCTACGTCCCCGGCAACAAGCGTCCCACCCACAAGCTCAAGCCCATCATTGGCAAGAAGGTCGACACCATTGTGTACGCGCGCGACCGTCTCGCTGAGCTCAACACTCAAATTCGCGAGGCTCAGCAGGCATGGGACACAAACAAGCCGCTCACTTCTGCGTTTGTGACCTTCCACACCCAGGAACAGGCCCAGATCGCGCTGCAGACCCTCACTCACCACCGTGCGCTCCACGCCGCCCCTCGCTTCATCGGCATCAAGCCCGACGAGGTCGTCTGGATGAACACCCGTCTCTTCTGGTGGGAGCGTTTGATCAGGATCGTTGCTGTGACTGCCATCATCACCGCTCTCATCATCTTCTGGGCCATCCCCGTTGCGTTCGTCGGTGCCCTGTCCAATCTTAAGACGCTCACAAAGTATTCCTTCCTGAGCTGGCTGAACAACATGCCCGACTTCCTGTTTGGTTTCATTGAGGGTCTGCTTCCCACGATCCTTCTGGCTGTTCTCATGGCTCTTGTGCCCATCTTCCTTCGCCTCATGGCGAAGATGAGTGGCGTCCCCTCGCTCGCGCTCGTCGAGTACCACGTGCAACAGTCTTACTTCGCCTTCCAAATTGTGCAAACCTTCCTTGTCGTGACGCTCGCTTCGGCGGCCACTGCAGTGGCGCCGCTCGTGACTGACCCCCAGAGCGTCATGAACCTGCTGGCCACGAATGTCCCCAAGGCATCCAACTTCTATATCTGCTACTTCCTCCTTCAGGGTTTGACCATTGGCGGTGGTACTATCCTCCAGCTCGTGGCCTTGATTCTCTACCACGTCCTGGGCAGCATCCTCGATAACACCCCGCGCAAGAAGTGGGTCCGTGAGTTTGTGCTGAGCCAGATGGGCTGGGGTACTGTCTACCCTGTCTACACCCTGCTACTCGTGATTGCGATCATCTACTCCCTCATCTCTCCTCTCATCCTCGCTTTCTCCGCCATCTGCTTTGGCATTATCTACCTGGCGTTCCTGCACAACCTCATTTACGCGTCGGCTCGCACCGAGGGACGAGGCATCTTCTATCCTCGCGCTTTGAAGCAGCTGTTCTGCGGTCTCTACATTGCGGAGGTCTGCCTTCTCGGCCTGTTTGTGTTCGCCAAGGCATGGGGCCCAGTGGTCTTGGCAGCTGCTTTCATCGGCGTCACCATCTTTGTCCAAACCTCGTTCCAGAAGGCGTATGGTCCCCTCCTTGAGGCTTTGCCTCGCACCATGATGCGCGAGCTGCAACATCCTGGTGAGGGCGACATCCGCAGCTTCAACGAGACGCTCGCCCACGATGAGAAGTACGCTGCCCAGCAACAGGCTGCGCTCAATGCTGGTCAGTATGTCCAGCCCGGCATGCCGCCTGTTAATAGCAACCTTCCCAACCACGTTGATAACCTGGAGCACCAGCCGATGACCGCCACTACATCTGGTACAGTTGGTAAGGGCTCGCCCGCTCTCGGCGGCCAGCCTCCTGTGTCCACTCCACCTCCTAAGGGCGGCTTCTTTGCCCGCTACTTCAAGCCGCACATTTTCCTTACTCCTCAGGTGATTCAGCGTGAGTTCCTGTCGTCGTGGTTCCACACCGTGCCTCCGCCTCTGGCGCCTGAGGAGGAGGCCGAGGCATACCGTGCACCTTCTGGTCGCGATCAGATCAAGGTCACCTGGCTGCCGCGCGACCCATACGGATTGTCTGCTGTCGAGGTGGACCGTCTCGAGGGCCAAGGTGTGCCCGCCTCAGATCGTGGTTCGCACTTCGACATCGACGGCAAGAAAGGCAAGGCGAAGGTCGTGTTTGGGGAGATCAACGAGGTACCCATCTGGGAGCCCGAGAAGGATCTGTAATGTTTATGTTTTGCAAGTAGTAGTTGATAATAATAGTCCCTTCAATATAAACAACCTAATTTGCGACGTGGTGAAGATAGGCGGCCATGGTCTTGATGCCGTTTAGGAAGTTGGCTTCGTCCAGTTTTTCGTTGACTGAATGAGCGCCATCGTCACCCCGACCCATAGGGAGCAGCACAACATTCTTCCCCAGAATTTCCTCCATCATCACACAAACAGGAATTGACGCCCCCTCACGAGTCAGATCAGGCCCGATGCCCCAGACGGCCTCGGTGGCGGTGGCGGCAGCTTTGAAGTTCCAATGATCAGGAGAACTGACCCACCACTTGCCAGCATGAAGGAGCTCAGTCTCGACAGTGTTCTTCGAACGCAGGCCAGCGAACACACGGCCAATGTGGCTGATAACAGCTTGGTCCACCTCGGGCAGCTCCATGTTTGGTACGGTTCGAATAGAGAACTTTCCGGTCACTGATGCCGGAATGACCGTCTTTTGACCCGTGCCGTAAAAGGCACCCTGGATGCCGTGAATAGAGAGTGACGGGTAGTGCCAGCGAGCCATCAGAGTGCGCTGCGGGCTCCTGTGGATTGATACATCGCGACCCGTTGTCTGATGGAGATCGTCGTGCGTGAAATGGACCTGCTCGTAGCGCTTCGCCTCGGCGTCTGTCATGGGCGCGACCATCTCTTCTATACCGGGAACGGTTATAGTGCCATCAGGCGCTACAAGAGAGCTGAGAATGTGCACAAGGTCCGTCATGGGCTCGTGGATTGCGCCTCCAAAAACCCCCGAGTGGAGGTCCGAGGCTGGTCCCTTTACCGTGACGGCATAATATGAAACGCCACGCAAGCCATAGGTCAGTGTGGGCCGCTTCTTGCCCAGCCAGTAGTTGTCGCTGATGGCCACTGCATCCACGTCCTTGAGAAACCCACGACTCTCCTCCGAAATGAACTCCTTGAGCCCCTCAGAGCCGTTCTCCTCCATGCCCTCGATGAGCAGCCTGACATTCACCGGCAAGTCTACGCCGGCACGGCGATAGGCTTCCAATGCTGCCAGCCAGCCTAGGACCGGGCCCTTGTCGTCAGTGACTCCGCGTGCCACGAGTCTGCCGTCGTCAAGATGGGCCAATTTCCAGGGGCTTTGGGTCCAGCCATCGTCCTGGGATGCTGGCTGGACGTCATAGTGGCCGTAGATCAGGATTGTCTTCTTCTTGGGGTCGCGGCCCACGATGCCAGTAACCACGGGCGGGAGGTCTCCGGTGAGCTCAACCTGCGTGACTTCGGCTCCAGCGTCTCGCGCCGCGGTTGACACGAACTCGGCAGCCCTGCGAAGGTCCACAGATCGTTCTGGGTCGCCAGAGACCGAGGGAATCGCCGTGAACTGAGCGAGTTTGCCGATGTTAGCTTTGGCCCTTTCGTCTGCAGCCCTGAAAACGGGCTCGAGCGGGGATGCTGTGGCCAATGATCGTTTAACGACCCCGGCGGAGCCCAATCGGCTCGCTAAGGCCTTCAATGAGCTGGAGCGGGCCATCCGGCCCCAATTGGCTTTGCACAACGACGCCATCATGTTTGAGCCAGCTGCCGTTTCGCAAGCACAGATATTAATTGCAGTCTATTTACAAAGAACCTAGAACTTGAATGACGAGTTCAGCTTCTTGCGCACCTCGTCGAATATCAGGTTCGAGGTGTGCGACCCCTTCGCCAACTGCTCCGACATGGACGTCAGGTTCACGCCGCCGCCAGCCAGCACCGAGGCACCCGTCACCACGAAGTTCGTCGTCGACCCAGAGCGCGTGTTGGCAGCGCCCGACTTGAGAGCATGTGTGAGATTGGAGTTGGCTACAAAACCTGCGATATGGGCCCCTTGGCTTTGCACGGTGTTTGCAACACGCCCAGGCACCGTCTTCTGGTTGTACACGCCGTCTGGCCGGTTCTTGAGCGCTCCTTTCAGCCCGTAGCCAAGGCCTGCCGTTGCCTTGACACGTGTGTTGAGTCGGGTCGTGGCCACGCCGCTGCTGCCGCGGTCTGCGCCAAACTCGAGGAACTTCTCGGCGTACCGGCTGTCCTGGCCGGATTGCGAGTTTAACACCTCATTCACGGTCGTGTTTTCCTTCTCGAACAGCCACCGTCGCAGCTCGCCTCGCTTCTGTGGTGCTTCCCGCTGGAGCTGCTCCCGCTCCGCCCGCGAGAGGGTGCGGAACTCGCGAGATCGGCCAACGTCCGTGAAGAGGTTGTTCAGCTCCGGGTTGGGCGGTGTCAGAGGCGTCTCAAGCTCGCGAAAACGGGTGAGCTTGCGGTAAAAGCCCTCGCCATACTCGTAGACAGTGCTGTTTTCGACAGAGTCCAGCCTCTGGACAACGGTGTAGGACGAGCGGTTCTTCTGGGGCATGGGTCGCTTGAGACCCCAGTCACGACGGAAGTGCGACGCACGAGTGGTCGTCACAACCTGCTCGTGCGGATGCATCTTGGCCGCCGACCGCTTCGTGGCACGCGGCAGCGTCGCCAGCCGTGACGTCCGCAGCAGCGCCCCGAACTCGCTCATGGTGATGGTCGTCAAATTTCACTTGGTGGATGGGTTGATATTTGCATCTCACCGCTGTTTTGGGTGAGATACCTGTTCTGGAAACTTTAGCCCCTGAATGCCCGAACCCCCGTTTCGGGTAATTCCTGCCCCTGGAACTCATCTATAACATGCAATATTGTACATTAAAAGACATCGCCGAGCTTGAGACGCGGGGCAATGTTCATAGACAGCAGCTCCTGGAAGAGGAGCTTGGCAGCGTACGGGATGGTCATCTTGACCACCGGCGCAGACGACTGGCACGTGGCGCACCAGCCGTTGTAGCCCATCAGCCCGCACTCCTGACACACGTCGACGTCGAACGCGTCTGACGATATCATCAGACGCTCAAGCAGCAGCTGCGATGCACCGTATGCGATAACGCAATCTCTCTCCATTTCACCCAGACGGAGACCACCCTCGCGCGAGCGGCCCTCAGTGGGCTGCCTCGTCAACACCGCCCGCGGACCTCGCGGCCGCGCATGCATCTTGTCCATGACCATGTGCTTGAGCTTCTGGTAGTAGATGGGCCCAAAGAAAATGTATGCCTGCAGAGGCTCACCTGTGATCCCCGAGTACAACATATCTTTGCCGCTGTACGAGAAACCCTTCTCCACAAGGATCCGAGACATGTCCTCAAGCTTTGAACCGCCAAAGCAGGTGCCGTACTCGAGAGTGCCGTTCAAAACTCCAGCCTTGCCAGAAATGAGCTCTATCATCTTCCCCACAGTCATTCGTGACGGGAAACCATGCGGATTCATGATAATGTCGGGACTGATTCCCTGGTCGCTGAACGGCATATCCTCCTGCTGGACAATAATGCCGCACACGCCCTTCTGTCCGTGTCGCGACGAGAACTTGTCGCCAAGTTCGGGCCGTCGTGTCTGACGAAGCAGCACCTTGACCAGCCGCTGCTCGTTCTCAGTAGTAGTCATCATGACTTTGTCAATGTACGAGGGCTCAGGAGCTTTGTACTTGACAGGCTGTTCTTTGTATTCGTCCGCGCCCGCCGTATTGCTGATGAGATTGTTCTCGCCGGTGTTCAATGGCACACTTCGATACACGTAAACCTGGCCTGTCTCCACTTGCTCTCCGACCTCGGCAACACCGTCTGGTCCGAGAGCGCGGTGCTCCCAGATCGCCTCGCCGTTCTCATCCACTTTGGCTGCATTCATAATGTCGGATGCAGAGTTAGGATACCTCTTGAGGACTGTTGTGCTCTTTTTCAGTACCTGGCATCGTCCGAACCCACGGTCGATGGAAGATTTGTTTAGCACCAGGGCATCCTCAATATCGTAACCAGAATATGACATGACAGCCACAGTAGCGTTCTGCCCTGCAGGCAGCTTATCATAGTTGATGAGCTCGATCGTCTTCGTCTTGACCATGGGAACCTCAGGGTACACCATCAAGTACAGTAAGGTGTCGATGCGATTCATCTGGTTGTATGCGATGGCACCAATGGCTTGCTTACCCATAGCACATTGGTAAGTGTTTCGGGGCGATTGATTGTGGTGAGGATAAGGAATCAGACCCGCCACTGCCCCGAGAACGGTGAAAGGCTCGATTTCAAGATGAGTTGTTTGCGGCCCAATGTCAGACTCATAAAGCGCAATGAAAGAGTCGTTCTCCTCGTTAACGTCCAGATATTCCACCAGTCCGTGCTTGAGGAAATCATCAAAAGCCATCTCTCCAGCTCGAAGCGCAGCAAGATGATGCGCCTCTACACGCGGCTGCCCATCAGTAACAATGATGAGTGGGCGGCAGATACGCCCACCATCTGTTGCAATGTGCACAGCGGCATGGTGATGGTTGCAGAAAATGGAAATGAACTCCGAAACCTTGCCAGTGCGCCGGAGATGGCGGAACTCCTTGACGAACTTCGATGGAAGCTGAGTGACACCAACAAGGGTACCGTTAAGGAAGATGCCGTATGTACCTGGCGCGTGTAGTTCGTTGCCACCAATAATCGCCACTGACTCTGCGCCCAAGACATGGCAGAGTTTCCGAATTGGTTCTTCCTCGTCATCAGTTGTGATGTGCGTCATTAAAGCCAAATTCTTTACGAGACCGCAGGCCTCACCCTCCGGGGTATCAGAAGTGCAAAGCATGCCGAATTGTGAGGGCTGGAGAGCACGCGGTCCCGAAACTTTGCGTGACTTTTCAAACTGCGACGAGATCCGTGTCATCATGCCCAAAGCCGCAATGTAAGATAATCGTGAGAGAACATGGGTCACACCAGCACGCTCCATCTTGAAACGCTTGAGCGACCAGTTTCCTGTACTAATTGCCCGATTCATGCCCTGTGTGATGTTCGAACTGTACACGGTCATCGTTAGTAAAGCATCGAATTCTGAAGTCCGTGCCGGCTTCTTCAGCGTCTTGTCAATCTGCGCTTTGAAGTCGGAGTTGAACTTCTTGAACAGGTCCTCGAACAGCAGCGACATCAGCTGACCTGCCAGCTCCAAACGCTTGTTTCCAACGTAATCTCTGTCGTCAACCATCTTTGGATTGGCCATCGCCGCAACGACACGGCGGGCCATGATCGCAATGTACAAAGCCTTCTCACGGAAATCCAAGTCGTTTACGGAGATATGCGCAATAACGGTGGTTGCCAGTGCCTCCAAACCCTCTTGATACGGCGTCAACTTAGTCTGGGCTGGCCTTCGGACAGTCTTGACCTTGCTGCCTATGTACTCGAGAGCTTGTGTCTGCGTATACACGCCCATTTTGGCACACTCCTCAAAGTTGATGGCGAATAGCTCCTGGTAAGTTGCGTCAGTGCCACACACAAGTTCAAGGATCTCGAGATCTGTTGTGATGCCTGCTGCCTTAAGCACCATCACGATGGGTATGTCCTCAGCGATGGAGTTATGTTTGAGATAGATTTTGCCGTTCTTAGTCAAAACATATGTCTTTGACTTTCGTTCATGCGTTGACGAGGTGACTGACGCCTGCACTATGCCCTTTTTCTCATCGGCCTCAACGATGATACGATTCTTGGATAGCTGTTCTTGCACCAGGATGACTTTCTCCGTTCCGTTCACGATAAAATAGCCACCAGGGTCGAGGGGACATTCGTTCATGGCCGCCATCTGCATCTCATTCTTGTCTGTGAGGATGCACTTGCTCGACCGCAGCATGATGGGCATTCTACCAATCTCGAGTCCGCGATTTCTCACGATGCGCTTGCCCTTTGTGTACTCTACATCGACGTAGATGGGCGCGGCGTACGTCATATCTCGCAAACGGCATTCATGGGGTGTGATTCGAGCGTTGAAGCTGGCCTGCTCCTTGCGGGTTGGTGTGCCCACGCGGATGTCGAGATACTTTAGGTAGAAATCCGCCTGAACATCGGAGAGGACGTACTCATTTGCCTTGACAATTTTCTTGAGCTCAACCTCAACGAAGTAGTTGAATGAGTCCAGATGCTGCTTGACAAGTCCCTTGACCTTCAGAAACGCAGGCAAAAGATTCCACTTGTCTTCCGCTGTGTTTATGGGATCAGTCAGAGCTTTGCCGCGGTACGTGGGCTTCAGAAGCTCGCTGAAAGCTTCGTCAGGCCCATTCCGCGCCTTTTTTACATCTGGCTGGCTTGTCGGTTTTCCCTCCGGCCGCTCTGGCCGCTGTCTCCTCCTCGGCGGCATCGGTTTAGTCGTTCGTCGGCGAAACTTTTGATGCGGCTCCGAACAGTTTTGGGTAGATGTGCGGCGCATGTAGCCCCTGCATATCAGGCACGTGACACCGCGCCGTTCCTCGACAATCATGACAACTCTCAAGCAAGAGATTGAAGCTAGCGTGAGCTTCCTCCAGAAGCGGCTCCCCGAGGAGCTTCAGTCGCCACGAGCCGGCATCGTGTGCGGATCTGGTCTGGGTGGGATTGCCGAGATCGTATCGAATGCCTTCGAGGTCGCCTACTCCGATATCCCCCACTTCAAGCAAAGCACCGTAGCCGGCCACGCGGGCAAGCTTTTGTTCGGCACGATTGGACCCAACAAGGTGCCGGTCGTGTGCATGCTTGGTCGTCTCCATTTCTACGAGGGCCACGATATTCGCGACACAGTGTTTCCGATCCGTGTCTTAGTTGGGCTCGGAGTGCGGACGCTTGTCGCCACCAACGCCGCTGGAGGAATTAATCAGGGCTTCAAAGTGGGCGACGTTATGCTGCTGGACGACCACATCAGTTTACCTGGTATGGCGGGTGCCAATCCGCTTATTGGTCCTAATGACGAGAGTCTTGGCCCTAGATTCCCAGCACTCTCGGACGCCTACGACATCTATTTGCGCCGAGCAGTGCTCGACGCGGCTGACGGACTAGGCCTCACTCGTTCGATACACGAGGGCACCTACGCCTTCGTCGCAGGACCCTGCTATGAAACGAGGGCTGAGGTCCGCTTCCTCCAAAGCATCGGCGCAGATGCGGTCGGTATGAGCACAGTCCCAGAAGTTGTGGTCGCTCGCCATGCTGGTGTTCGTGTGTTAGCTTTGTCCCTCATCACTAACATCTCCGTGCTGGACAAGCCGCCTTCGGCCAGAAACACGAACCAGGCCACGGCCATGTCGGAAGGCAAGGCTGAGCATACTGAAGTTCTCGAAGCAGCAAAAGAGGCAGCGCGTGACGTCCAGGCCATCGTCGAGCATGTAATCAATACTTTGTAGATCTAGAACTGCGAATGCGTGATGCCGCCTATGAATCGCATGACAATATATATTACACTACTCGTCGACGACACCAGCCGGCTCCCACTCGCCTTTGAGGTTTTCTTTCCAGAGAGTCACCTTGTTATCGCCGCCCGATACGGCAAGGACGTTGCCCGAGAGCGACCAGCTCACGCGCCATACGACGTCCGGGAATTTCTCGGAGCGCAGAAGCTTTTTAGACCAGGTCGACGAGCCAGGCTCGCAGGTCCAGATGATGACTGTTTTGTCCTGCGATGCAGAAGCAATGTAGGACTTGGAAAGGACGCTCGGACTCCAGGCAACGTCACGGACCCAGTCGGTGTGGCCCTCGAGACATGCTTCTTCGAGGTACGAGTTGGCCTGGGCGTCGAACTTCCAGACGCGCACCATGTTATCACAGCCACCTGTCACAAACCGGCGCGCGTCGGGACCCTGTGTACCCTGCGCCGTTGTACTCACGAGTGAGCCAGACGCTGTGGACGGCGCCCAACTGGCCGCGTTTGCACCGACTGAGTGGGCTGGAAGCGAGATTGCGTTCGGTTTGCCCGCATCGCGGAACTCAACAATGCTCACCTTGCCGTCCGACGACGCGCACAGGAGCAGCGCGCCGTATTCTTGCGGCGCCCACGACACGGAATTGACCGAGGCTTGGTGGACAGCGTGCTGAGCAATGTTGCTCCATTGGCCGTTCTCCTCTCGCCAGATGAACACCTTGCCGTCGTAGGACGCGGAAGCCAAGATCACGCCGAACTTTGGGTGCGCCCACGACACCTGCCACACAGGTCCGTCGTGGCCGCGAAGAGTCTCGACGAGCCGGTGGTTGTCGTTCTCTACCTCGAAGATTTTGATGGTCTTGTCGCTCGAGCAGGTCGCCAGACGCTTGCCGTAGTAGTCTAGCACAGCATCGTGGATGATGTCGTCGTGAGCGTTGCCAATCACCACCATCGTGCCCGTACCAATATCTTGTCCTGAGACGTGTTCACAATGGATGCGGCGCAGGGGCTTTCAGCCGCACCTTCTGTGCGGCTGCTTGAGCCCCACGCAGCATGCGGCTCGGCCACCCCGGACACAAATGGCCCAAGACCAGTCGCGGACAAGTGTCAATGAGTATCTTGAGAGCCTGCCAGAAACGGTGCTTTCGCGGCTCTACCACAGCGTGAGTATGGCAGCTCAGCCGAATCGGCAATCCCACCAACGGCGCTAATCTAGCCCGCAACATGCCTAGCCATATTCCGCCTGCTGCCACCGACAGCCAAGTTCCTGATCATGGCAATGATCTACAACAGTGAGCCTGTACCACTGACAGACGTTACGGCCTGGATTCAGCCCAAGCGGCAGCGATTTCTCGCCGAAGCTATAAAAAAGCTGAAGGGACTCAACATGGTCAAGGAACGCATGAGCACAGGCACCCTCACGCTCAACAGCATCTTCCGGCAAAGTTTTCGTACTGCTCTGACAGGCGGTGATAGCAAAAACTCGTTCGGTATACCCTGTGACACTGACGACAAGCATAAGGTGGACATTGCATTCCTGGACGCCCACGCCACAAAGCAATGGGAGCTAATTCTGCACTTTATGGTCGGCACGCCAAACTCTGCGCCACCAAATGAGGGCGTTTTATCGCTTCTACAGCATTCCGGCCTTATGGACGGCACCTCTGCTTATGACATGCGAATCACCAACGCAGGCTTCCAATTCCTACTCCAAGATATCAACGCCCAGATCTGGACACTTTTGCTGCAGTACCTGTCGATGACTGAGAAACTCCAAATGGACCCCGTCGATGTTCTCAACTTCATATTCATGCTAGGCTCGCTAGAGCTCGGTCGTGATTATTCGCTCGCTGCGCTTTCCGATACACAGGTTCATATGTTGGAGGACCTTCGGGACTTTGGACTTGTATATCAACGCAAGTCTACATCTCGCCGGTTCTACCCCACTCGGCTGGCCACGACCCTGACCTCAGAGACCGCAGCCTTCCGCACAGCCAGCGCTTCGCTTGTAGCAGCGACCACCTCGTCCGAGGATGAGGGTTTTATAGACCGCCAGAACAGTGGCTTCATCATCCTCGAGACTAACTACCGGCTGTACGCGTACACTGATTCGCCGTTGCAGATAGCCGTGCTCAATTTATTCGTACACCTAAAGACAAGGTTCGCAAACATGGTGTCGGGCCACATCACACGCGACTCTGTGCGCTCAGCATTGCGGAATGGCATCTCGGCTGAGCAAATCATCACTTATCTCACTGTCCACGCACACCCCCAGATGAAAAAGACTTTGCCGATTCTGCCGCCAACTGTTGTCGACCAAATAAAACTTTGGCAATTGGAGCTTGATCGGGTCAAAGCAACGGATGGATTCCTCTTCACAGACTTCCGGAACTACGCGGAGTTCCAAGCGGTGGCCGCTTATGCTGAGGAGATTGGTGTCCTCATCTGGAAGAATGCGCAACAACGGAAGTTCTTTGCAGCAGCTGATGGAAAGCAACAACTCATAGAGTTTGTCAACCGTCGTGCGCGGCAACTTCAACAGAAAGGTTAGTCTACGCACTGGGAAGCTCTCTCACCTGTATGGTGTAAGGCGTCGTGCGATACAGTTGCACTGTGCTATGGGAACGGGAATAAGCAACGGCGTCTTGTAAATAATGTGTATCATTACATTCCGATTGGAAAAACCAATTGTAACCATCTCGAATGCATTCGATGGTGTCAGTGACTTGGCTTCTCGACGGCCAGAGTATTGCTCAAGAACGTTTGAAGACTTCATTAGATACGTCCTCAGCACGAGCAAGCCGCCTAATATAAACGTTGGTATGATCCTTTATTCCAGTGCGAGGCCATTACCGCTCTGTAGTGGTCACAGGAGTTTGAGTCGGCACCACACTCGAGAGGTGCTCACCTAGCTCTCTGATTCTCGGTCGCTGGGGCCTGACTCACGACTATCCTCGCTACGCACAGTGAACCTATGTGAACTGCGCTTGCTGGCACTAATAAATGTTCAGGCGACCGGGACAGTTGAAACAGTGCGACTCAGGACCAAGACGGCCGGGATAGCTGCAGTCAGATAACGTTATGTTGCTAAAATCATGACAATGGCGAAGAAAGTCGCTTGCACCATAGCACCACGCGTTTTACAATGAAACTACTATACGCGAGCTATATCGCCAATGGTTGGACGATACGAAAGGAGTTACTGTTTTTCAATGGCACTTAACTGAAGTGGGTAAGCTTGGCTCTTCGACTTCAGAAGACCTGGAGTCAAAATGCCGACATTCTCAGGTTGGCTCAAAAGTGTCAACAGTCGGTTCTCCCCGGGACCTATTCTCGCTTGCCACATTTGAATGCGGGAATAATGCACCATCAGGTGAACAGTACTGTGCTGAACCCATGGCTATGACAAACGCAATGGATAATATACTAGTGTCAATAATGATACATTACACCTTCGGATATGCAAAATTCATCGACGTGGCTGAAACCCTGGCATCATCCGCAGACCACCACGTTGTAGGTTCGCTTGTAGATTCCAGCGGTTCTGCACAGCTGGTTGGTTTTGAGCTGGCCGGTCGATGTCTGGTCGCCGCCTTTGAGCGAGGTCCTGCCGCTGCCCGTAAAGGAGACAGAACCCGACGAACAGCACCATGCCGATCAGAACTAATTTCTCTATCCGACTTTCTGCTAACTCGATCTCGTCCTGATCACTTGCTGCTGTCCTCCCGTCGTCTTCCGCTATGTTATCACCCATTTCCGGTTCATCGGCTTCGGACCACCACTGCCATAGCCTCTCCCACGCTTCCATCAGCGTCCAGCCTTGGGTTCCATCGTCCTCTATGCCTTTGACACCGCCTCCAGTGACAGAGTTCCACCACGACCGCGCACGCAGCTTGAGAAGCGAAAGCTTGATAGGTAGATAAGCTTCACTGTTCGCCTCAAGAGCAAGATCGTAGTGGCGCTTGGCAAGATGATAGTCCTGTTCTACTCCAATTCCGTTCTCGTGCAGCCATCCTAGATTCCAGTGTGCCAGGCCACTGTTACGCTCGGCTGCAGCGCGGTAGCACTGTACTGCTCGGTCGACGTCGCGGGCTGCGCCGCGTCCCGCCAAATAGCAGTCACCCATTTTCACAGTGCTATCAGTGTTGAACTGGTTCGACGACCTCGTCCAGTACACGAGGGCGAGCTTATCTCGCGCTTCCGAGCTCGGCTTTGGCGGTTCCGCTGCGCTGAGGTCAATCATCCCGCTGTGGTTATCGAGTAAGTAGCCAACATTCGCTTGCGCAGCCTCGGAACCTTCCTCGGCTGCCACCAAATAACCAAGAAGAGCTCCTTCCACATCGCCCTCGGTATATCGACGCTGCGCCCACTCCAAAGGTGAGTGAAGCCCTTCAATACCTTCGTTGAACGTTTTGAGGTATTTGCATTGGTCCTCGCAAGAATAAGTTTGAGCGTCGCCATAGCCTTCGTACTCGAGCTCTGCAAGATAGTAGAATGCCTCGATGAGATAATCCCAAGCGGCTGTGTGGAAGTGATCGTAAGCCTCCTGCTTTTCACCCCGTGCATACAGAGCTCTTGCAATGTTTAGGTGTCCCTGTGGATACTTCAGCTTAGCAGCGGCGCGGAAGAGCAAAATGCCCAAATCCTGCAATTCTCCATCCGTCAGGTCTCGCGTGAAGTCGGTGTCCGTTTCTATGATTTTTTCAAGAGTACCAGCATCGCGCGTGTGACCGTGGTAGAGCATGTATCCCCAACCGTTTAACGACACAGGATCGTGCACTCCTGCCCCTGCTTTGAACCACTCGAGCGCGAGATCAAAATCCTGGGTTACCCCTTCCCCACGCAAATACCGCTGGCCAAGAAACCCTGCACAGCGGCCCGCCACCTTCTCCAGGTGATCCTCCAGCGTCGCAACCCGTTGTAAACGCCGTGCCCCATCCGGGCGCTTTTTCTTGGGATTCTTCTCCACCCATACATGGGATGCACACTTGTAGGCGTAGCGCACTGCCTTCGTGTAGTCCGGTCTGACGTGGACACCGCCTTGATACAGGATCTTGGCGAGGTAGTATTGTGCATCAATTTGACCCTCGTCGGCCATGTATTGCACGTATTCGATCGTCTCATTGAATGTATATGCTGGCTGAGACCGATCTCGGGCGTTGTGACCGGAGGAGGAGTCTGATGCACCTTCCCCGTACACGCCACCTTGTTCGTCGGCAAGATGCCAGGCATGTTTCTTCACATGGCGTCCACCAGGAGGTCCAGACCTGTAGTACGCCAGGTTTTGCTCTGCGGCAGCCCGATAGTACCGTCTCGCCTTGTCGCATGCCCGTGGCGCCGCGATACCGTGGAAGTATCGGTTTGCCAAGGCCATCTGCGCTCGCACTGAGCCATTCTCGGCAGCGAACGTGTAGTAGAGCGTGGCACGCGCTTGGTCAACGGGGACTGTCCCCAGTAGGCCTGTAGAGTAGAAGAGGCCAACCATGAATTGGCTGCCAGCGACCTTCTCGCGCAGGGTTGGTTCCGTGTCCGCAGTTAATGGCACGGCAGCCACCTTCTTGTAGTACGTCAATGCACGGCTGTAGTCACGCTGATGGGTAAAGTTGCCGTATAGATTCATCTCAGCCAACATATACCATGCCCTTGGGTCATCAGACTCTTCCAGGAGCGCCACCGCCTCCCCGAGTCGTGGTTCCCTTTTGACCTCAACTTGATCCTGTCTGCCAATGGACGGGAAGTGTGCCCGCAAACGGCGGACTAGCAGCGCTGTGACTTGACCCAGTGCACTTGTACGTTCCGATAGGCCTAGATCCCGGGATGGCACGGCGTCGCGGTTCTCGAAGGTATTCAGCACAGCTATTGCCTCATCGTAAAGTTCCGCACCGCTGCGTGACTGTGCCAAGACCACTTGCTCGCTGGCCAGCGCTGCTGCCACAAGCCCGGCCAGCAAAAGCCATAACCGCCACAGTCTCATTCTGACTTGCCACCACTTGCTGGCCTTTACGCGAGGGCCTCCTGGGCTCACGACCTGCGAGCCCTGCGCCTTCGGGCTCACAACCTGTCGATTTCTGCGAGCTCATGACCTGTGAAGAATCACGGGGAGGGTCGGTGATGAGCAACGCGAAGCTGAGGGTGCACTGCCCGTGCGATGAGCCTGTAGACGATGCTGCTTCCAGCAATAGCCAGGAGCAGGCACCCGATGTGGATGTTCCGGTCACTCTGGACCACCACCGAAGTCGACACCCGCTGTCCAGCTTGTACTATTGCAATCAGTGCGTGGCACTGCGATGTCCACGATGCGTGGAGGAGGATCCAATCAGCCGGTTCTGCGGCACATGCCTGGTAGAGGGTGGCCGCATGGACACCGTGTGTCAGCGGAACTGTTTCGACTGCCCGGTGTGTTTCTCAGCTGTGGCAGTCACGGCAGCACCGTCGCTGACGGGCAAATACTACCTCCGCTGCAATTTCTGTCCATGGACAAGTCAAGACTGCGGCTACATCTTCAGCAAGCAGGGAGGCACCCTTGTGGCACAGGCACGCCGCTTCGAGTCTGCCGAGCGTACTGCGACCGCACGGTTCGAGGGCTTACTTCATTACTACTCGGAGCGCTCCGCCGCCGATGCCGGGCAAGCATTGGACCCAGAGGACGAACCTTCAGTGGTTATGGTTGACGAAGACGCTGACCGTGACCGGGCCCGGCGGCGCCGCGACGGCGAAGAACGGGAGGGCCAGAGAACCACAAAGCAATTGTTGAGACAGCCCGTGGGCTTCGATACGGCCGACAAACTACCGCCTCTACCCCGGCCTCTTCGGGCAAAGAGGTCGAAAAGATGCAAGGCCTGCCGCTCTATGCTGGTCAGACCTGACGCGAAGCTCACGAGCACCAAGTTTCGCGTTAAGTCTATGGCACACTCCGTCCTACCTTCATTGCAGCTTCTGGTAGAGGTCGAGGAGGGCTCCGATGAAGCGGCTCAGAAGTATTCACTTCTGTTGACCAACCCACTCTATAAAAGCAAGATGGAGGTGGTAGTGTCCAGCGCGATGTATCATGGGCATCAGGCTACACTGCTCAGCAATCCCAGGGTCACCCTCGGCCCCAGGCCAGAACTTTGGGACGAAGCCAGCCTCCTCAGTACGGTTCCACCCGCCCTGATCCAGCGAAAGACAGCGGCCAGCAGAAAACTTGCCATGGAACCACAGTCAAATGCCAAGCTGCCGAACTGGCAGATGATTGGATTGGAGGTCCCGCGACGGAGCGAGGTTGGTGAAGTCGCCTTGTTCATCAGCTGCTCGTTTGTGGATGAGGAAGAGGCGCGCGACGGCGAGGCAGGACCAGGCGAGACACGCGAGATTGGGTTCTGGGCCATTGCAGAGTTCTCCAAGGACGTCGAGCCCTAAAAGTCGAGCACCAGGGTGCCCGCTATCTTCTCGAGGTGCTTGACCTCGAGGGTTTTAGCTCCAATCTCCTTCTCGCCTGTTTCGGTTTCAAGCGCCTCGGCTTGACGATTCCTCTCCTGCTCTGCGCGCCACACTGCCTCCCGGGTGAAGACGCGCAAATACTCCACTGCCGCCTCCAGCGCGTTCTGCGAGATCTTTGTATCCGGGTGCCGGAACGCCCCGGTCACAAACGTCCGCACCACGGTCTGGTTCGGGAACGTCGTTTTTTCTTCGGCCATCGGTTGTGTCGACATCTGTCTGTGAGACGCGTCCAACCCTGCATGGTGAAGTTGAAAGGCACGGGAATGGCAGACCAAAACATAGAATCTCTTTAAACTAATTGCCAGAGACGTTGTTTTCTGGATTGACGGAGACGACTTTGTCCGCGTTGAGAATGAGCTGGGGATCGAGGGCTTTTTTGATTCTACGCATGAGGTCGACGCCCGTCTCGCCCACCTCACTCAGGAGATAGTCCTTTTTGCCGAGACCAACGCCGTGCTCTCCAGTGCACGTCCCCTCAACAGCCAGTGCGCGTTCCACCATGCGATGAACCACCTCCTCGGCGGCCTTCTTCTGTGTCACTGGATCGTATACCAGAAGGGCGTGAAAATTACCATCGCCAACATGGCCCACGATGGTCCCGTAGATGCCTGACTTGCTCATATCGTCTTTCGTTTCCTTGACAATCCGTGACAGCTGCGAGATAGGGACGGCCACGTCGGTCGTCCACGCATTGCACCCCTTGGGGCCCGTTTCAATAGTAGACCACAACGCGTGTTTCCGCGCCGACCATAGCTCAATTGCCTCGTCTTCTGTTTTCGCAAATTCAAACGACCGTGAACGGTGCTCCTTTGCTATCTTGCGCACGTGTTCTATCTGGTCCTGGACTTGAAGCTTCGTTGGTCCGCTGAACTTGAAGCAGAGCGTAGGCTTCTCCTGCCACACCTTGGACGTGCTCTGTGCCTTATTGATGGCAGTCATCATGCAGTCATCGAGCAGCTCGACTGCTCCAACCATGATGCCTTGTTGTATGACCTTCTGAACGACATCCGTGGCGGCGTCGATCGTATCAAAAGTCACGACTGCCACTGATTCGTTCTGCGGCTTTATTGCCACCTTGAGCGTGGCTTCTGTGACCAGCCCGAGCGTTCCCTCGGAGCCTACAAAAAGCTGCGTTAGGTTGTACCCGGCAGAGCTCTTGCGGGGTCTCTGGCGAGTTTTGACAATTGTACCGTCCGCCAGCACAACAGTCAAGCTCAGAACGTTCTCTTTCATCGTGCCGTACCGGGCGGCATTCGTTCCGGAACATGACGTGCCAATCATGCCGCCAATTTCGGCACCCGGGCCCGGGTCTGGGGGGAAGAAGTATCCGTACGGTTCTAGATACTCGTTGAGGTCCTCCCAGCCTACGGAGGGTTGCACAACGACATCCATATCGTCGGGATGAAACGCCACGATCTTGTCGAGACGCTTGAAGTCTATGCACAAGCCTTTGTAGATGGGCGTGAAGTGGCCCTCCAGTGACGTGCCACCGCTGAATGGAACGACTGGAACTCGATACTTGTGAGCAATTTTCATAATTGCAGCAACATCCTCCGTGGAGCCAGGGAACGCTACCAAGCCGGGCCGTTCATCCTCTTTTGCATGATGGGAGGTCCAGAAGGTGTCGGAGTGGCTGTCGAGCTCAGAGACCGACTTGGAGACGTTTTCCTCGCCCAAGAGGTCTGTGATCTCTCGGAATGCCTTTTTCAGTTCCTCATCCGACGCGTATTGGGGCGGTTCACACGCAGCGAGCTTGGTGGTCGATGTCACTGGGAATGTCTCGGTTTCCAGCACATCCAGTTTCTCTTCCAGCTTCGCACTCGTGGTGGCTTTCGCCCCGACCTTGTAAAGGACGTACGCGCTTACCAGTCCGAACGAAATGCCGGCTGTGAACATGTACAGCCGGTCTGATCTTGGCTTGGGTGGAGGCTGAGTCCGGCCGGAGTTGAGCCGGACGGGCGCTCGAATAGGGCCGCGCACCAGGCAGCGTCGAGTAGCGGTCCTGAACATGATCAGACACCAATTGCTGGAGGACACAAGGATTTAACGATAATTGGCTCTGCCCTGGTCTGGTCAGCGCGCTGGCGGGGTCGACTGGCCTCGATCCTCCCTCCCTACATGCGTTGCTCCGCAGGGTCCCGGCATCCGAGACCGTCAGCCGCACAGCCGCGGAAACAGGAAGTCAGGTGACAATACGACGCAAACGAGGGGCGGTCCGAGCCGTTTGGCATGATCAGACCATGGCGGGCCGGGTGGGTGTCACGTTCGCAAATGACCATATAAAGGGTCAGGGAGACATGGTTACCGGCGCCTCAGAGCGACCATGAATGCCACGGGGACTGCGTTGGGGTCTGTGCCTGTTGTGACCCCCAGGATGAACCTGTTTGAGCGGCTCTGGGCCGCTTGGTATGCCTACATGAATAACGACCTTCTGGCTACAGGCATCATGCTCTTCGCCCTCCACGAGGCCGTTTATTTCGGCCGTGCACTCCCGTGGTACATCTGCGACAGGATACCTTACTTCCAAAAGTGGAAGTGCCAGCCGGATCGCCAGCCAAGCGACAAGGACTACTGGGAGTGCCTTAGGTCTGTGCTCATGTCGCACTTTCTGATCGAGGCATTCCCTATCTTCTTTTTTCACCCTCTCTGCCAGCGTCTGGGCATCGAGGTGGCGGCGCCCTTCCCGCGGTGGCAAACTATCGCCTTCCAAGTGGCGGTGTTTTTTTGCATGGAGGACCTCTGGCACTACTGCTTTCACCGCGTGCTCCACATTCCCTACCTTTACAAGCGCATTCATAAGCAACACCACAAGTATGCTGCCCCGTTTGGCCTCACTGCCGAATACGCTCACCCCATCGAGGTTGCCGTAACAGGCATGGGCACAGTTGGCAGCCCCATTATTTGGGTTGTCCTCACAAAGAACCTGCACATGATCAGCGTGCTGCTTTGGATCACAGGCCGGCTGCTCCAGGCCGTCGATAGCCACTCTGGCTACGACTTCCCGTGGTCCCTGAACAAGTTTCTTCCGTTCTGGGCCGGTGCGGAGCATCATGACGCACACCATAAGTATTTCGTTGGCAACTATGCCTCATCATTCCGCTGGTGGGATTTCATCATGAAGACAGAGACGCCGGCGACAGCTCGCAGTCACAAGCTACTTCCGGCCACGCGAGGCCTGCCGAAGCACAAACGCTGGTAAGGTGGAGCAGTAAGTTAGGCATTGAATAGCACCCCAACTTAGGGTAGCACCCTGAAATACCCTATAATAATGAAGGCGCGACCGTTGGCTGCGAATGTTTATCTCTTGCCGTTTGAGGCTTATCTGCCGCGATACCAGAACGGGCTTATCGGCCCATGCATGAGCCGCAAACATCTCGAATCACGAACGCGTCATGAAGGTGTTGTGCGTGGCGGAGAAGCCGTCTATCGCACGGGCGGTGGCCACTGCACTTGGTGGTGGCGCTGTCGACACCCGAAATGGCCGCAGCAAATACAACAAGAACTTTGATGTCACGTTTAACTTCCCGAACTGGGGCTCATGCAACGTGACAGTGACTTCAGTCTCGGGCCATGTCAAGGCTCCCAAATTCGAAGGCCAGTACGCTCAGTGGCGCGGATGCGACCCATTCGACCTGTTTGAAGCCCCAGTTCGTAGCGATGTGCTCGAAGACCAGGCTGCCGTGGCCAAAAATATCGAAGCCGAGGCGCGCACCGCGCAAAAGGTCGTCATATGGACAGATTGCGACCGCGAGGGAGAGGCAATTGGATACGAGGTGGTTCAGCTGGCACGAGCAGCAAATCGGCGACTGGGCGAGAGTGATATCCGACGCGCACGGTTCAACAATGTGGAGAGATCACATCTGCTCCATGCTGCCCGGGACTCTGTTCACCATAGTATTGACATGCGGCAGGTCGAAGCTGTTGCAGCCCGGTCGGAGATCGACTTACGTGCCGGCTACGCGTTCTCTCGGTGGCAGACCAACGTCATTCAAGCTCGGTTCCCTAACCTTCAAGGAGTGATATCATACGGTACGTGCCAGTTCCCGACGTTGGGCTTCGTTGTCGACCGCTACAAACGGGTAAAGAACTTTGTGCCTGAACCGTTTTGGCACATTCACATCGAGACACGCAAGCGGCGGCGTTCTGTTGCCTTTCGGTGGGCTCGCGGTAGGCTCTTTGACCGCGCTTCCGCGGTCGTTCTCTACGATCGTTGCATGGCCGAAGGATGTCGCGACGCGCATGTGGAGGATGTTATACGGCGGCCCACACTCAAGTATAAGCCACTCCCTTTGACAACCGTGCAGCTTCAGAAACAGGGTGCTCGTTATCTGGGGATGTCGTCTAAACGTGTCATGGACATTGCCGAGAAGCTTTACCAAGATGGTTTCATATCATACCCACGTACTGAAACGGACCAGTATGCGCCTGAAATGGATCTTCGGGCACTGGTCGAGAAGCAAAGTGGGGACGAGCGCTGGGGCGCCTACTCAGCGAGCCTTCTCACCGGTGGCTTCAGCACCCCGCGCCGCGGTCGGCACGACGATCAAGCGCATCCCCCGATCCATCCTATCGCACACGCGACCCGAGCAGCCTTGGGACCAGAGAAGCACAAAGTGTACGAGTTCGTGACGCGCCACTTCCTTGCGTGCTGCTCTAAGGATGCTCAAGGTGAATCAACCACTGTACGTGTCGACTGGCATGGTGAAAAATTCTTGGCCACGGGCCTTGTGGTACTTGAACGCAACTGGCTGGACGTGTATCCCTATATGAAATGGGGTAGCAGCCAAGAGCTGCCTTCATTCGACCGGGGCGAGGCCTTGCCACTTTCGGTGGCTGAACTTCGCGAAGGAAAGACAACAGCGCCAGGGTATCTTACCGAGCCAGAGCTGATAGCACTAATGGATGCGAACGGGATAGGGACAGACGCAACAATGGCTGATCACATTGACAAAATCTTGATCCGCTCATATGCTTTCAAGGCTTCGTCAGCCGAACTTGGCAGGGGTGGCGGCCGTGGAGCCAACGCAACTAAAATGTTCATACCATCTACTTTAGGTATTGGGCTCGTCGAAGGCTATGACGCCATAGGGCTGGAATTGTCACTCTCGAAACCGTTCCTTCGGCAAGAATTCGAGGTGAAAATGAAAAGCATCTGCGAAGGAACCACAACCCGGCAGCGAGTCTGCGAGGATATGAAAGAACAGTTTAAAGAGGCGTTTATACGATCGCAGAGAAGCGTCCAAACGCTTATAGACGCCATACACCGATATCAGCCTGAACATAGTAACAATCATGAAGAATGACGATCACCTGAATTCTATTGGAGGCACTAGCTCTGGCACTTTATAGAGCTCAAATTCGGGTTTCGCAAACTCAGCTGCGAACGCGCGCGGGATATCATCCACCTTTGGAGCTGCTTCATCGTTCGCCCCTTGTACCCAGAGCTTGTACTGCGAGGCTTGCTGGGGGCCGGGAGTACTCGACGGTGCGAGTTGACCAAACGTGGCGGTCTGAGCGGCAGGGGATGGTTGCTGCTGGCCAAAACCTGATTGTGCTGCTGTTCCAAATGCAGAGCTAGCAGAATGGCCGAATCCCGATTTAGCGTCAGCAGTTTTGTTGTCCTGACCATCGAACTGAGCGAACGGCGAGCTCTGCTGTGGCTGCCCGGACGCTGGACTGTTATTGCTGGTGGAGCCATTGCCGAATACGGCGCCCGAATTCCCGGTAGCTGTGGCTGCTTGTTGGCCAAATGCCGACGAGCCTTGATTAGTTGATAGCCCCTGGCCAAACGTTGTATTGGTGTCGCCGGAGACACGGTCGAAAGGCGAGCGGGATGCATTGTCAGTTGCTGTCCCGCCAAATGCTGGACGAGAGCTAGCAGCGGCTTGAGCGAAAGGGGACGTTCCAGCTGCCTGACCAAATGGAGATGTGGATGTCTTGGCAAACGGCGAAGTTCCAGAAGCTGCCTGTGCAAATGGTGAAGCGCCGCCTGTGCCCCCAGCGGAATTGGCAAATGGTGAACCACCTCCTGTGCCCCTCGCGGAATTGGCAAATGGTGAAGCACCGCCTGTGGCCCCAGCGGAATTGGCAAACGGTGATGTCGTTGTTGGTCCTGTCGCCGGCTGGGTGAACGGGGATGCTGCACTGTCCTTCTTCGTCTCTGCGGTCTCTGCCAGCGCCGCAAACCTGTTGGCACTAGTACTCGGGGTAGTGTTCTCCGGATTGTTTTGAGCGAAGGAGCCAAAACCAGACTGGCCGAACGCCGGTGTTTTCTGGCCTTGTGCAAATGCACCGAATCCACTGGTGCTTGACGACCCTCCACCAAACGGACTGCTCCCACTAGGTGCCTGCCCAAAAGTGCTCTGGCCGAACGCAGGCTTGGCGGCCGTTTGGCCGAATCCTGACTGTCCGAAAGCTGGTTTGCTCGCGCCCTGACCAAAAGTCGATTGCCCAAAGGCCGGTTTGCTCGGTTGTTGGCCAAATGTCGATTGTCCGAAAGCTGGCTTTGATGCCGTCTGCCCGAACCCAGACACCCCGAAGGACGGCGTCCCCGCTTTCGCCAGGTTCCCAAAGCCGCTGCTCGATGAGGTTTGATTTGCAGCTAGGTTACCGAATCCCGTGGTGCCACCTGTACCACCTGTTGTTGCGGACGAGGAACCCGACCCAAATGCAGACCCGCCACCGAAAGGGTTACTACTGCCCGCGCTTGCACCGCCCCCAAATATACCAGTGCCGCTGCTTTGCTGAGACATGGCGCCAAACGGGCTGGTGCCACTGCCAGCCGACCCGAACGCCTTGAAATTGGGGTTCATACCTTCTTTTTCTAGCTCCAGGGTCCCAAACGGTCGCATATCCGACCTCTCGGCCAGTTTTTGTGTGTATCGAGCTGCTAGATCGGGCCGTTTCTGGGCGACCTCGAGTAGTTTTGCAGTGCGTGCTGCGCGTTCGTTGATGACCTGCTCGTGTTGTGGTAGCGTTCCAGCGTCGCGCGCCCGGTATGCCTCCAGCCGGATTTCGTCGGGCGAGTAATCAGTGCCGGTGATCAGCGACGGCTTGTGGTTGAGACCAAAGCAGGTGAAGGGCCACTGTGGCCGCTCCTTCAACGACGTTTCGTAGCCGTTCCTGATCGAGTCGAAGCTATCATACGCGTCGCTTGGGCCGTGGAGAAAGCTGCACCTGTCACCGTAGCGGCACGCTCCCTTTGCAAAGTACTTGCACGGGATGTTCCGTTTCGGAGGCATCACCGTGAAGGTCGCGAGCGACGAGATAGAGTCACGTGGCTATATCACGTGTGACTTATGATCACGTGAGCTTGTCACGTGGCGGTGGCAACGTCTCCTCCTCTTGACCAACAACCAGCTACATTACAACTAGATATACACTAAACACAGGTCACTGCCTGACGCTTGATTGTGCCCCCTCTGTTTTCGAGGGCATGAGCGTTCGCTTGCCGGCTCCGGACCCAACTCGAGTGCCAGTGGGCGTGGAGGACCGTCGTGCTAGATCTGGTCGAAGATCAGCAGTGCTGTTGCTGCGACTGCCGCTCAGGGACTCCACGACGTAGTCCCGGGCACGCAGGAGAAAGCCCCGACGGTCGGCCTCTTGTGCAGCACGGATGTTGCCAGCGCCGCCGCGGCCAAACGAGCCGCCGGCGAAGGTGGGCCGGTCACTGTCTACACGTTCAGACTCCTCAGTCTCGTCCACATCCTGCATCCGCCGCGTGGCCTCCTTGTCTGAGTTGGTGCGCATGTTGCCGGCGCCGCCCCGGCCAGTCGTGAAGACATGCTGGGTGATGTGCGGGATGTGCTCGCCAGGCCGGATCTCGAGCGGCTCGGGACTGCGCCCGCCAGCACTGATGTTACCAGCGCCGCCGCGGCCGGTGCTAAACGGCATCTGGGGTGTCGATTCTGTGGTTTACGAGTATCGGTTTCAGTCACTGTCTTCCGTCACTTCCCAAAGGTTACTGATAAGACGCGGGAGTTCCGAGGTCATCGATATCATATCTATGTAAACAGAAGCAGGGTATTATCTTCGAGCGCCTCAAGGGCAGCTCCTTTCGCCTGGTTTGAGCTATTAGCATCAGCGGCATCCACGGCTTTCGTCTTTTTGGCCTGGTTGTGCTCCAGATAGAAATCGCTCACCAGACCCTTGAGCAGCGTCTCAGCCTGCGGTCTCAGTGTCTCCTCGCAGTACGCAACGTCCATCGACTGGAGTTTTTGCAGGATCGTCTGCTCGTTGCCACTCTCGTCGTCGCGGCTGGTGCTGAGCAGGCTGCCGCGAAACCGACACTCGATGTGGGGAGCGTCCCCTTCCTGCTTGACATCAAAGCTCAGATCGTCGGGCGGCACCGCCAGCAGCCAGAGGAGATCCGAGCTCCACGAGCCGTCCGCCCGAAATGTGACCATCGGGCGGCCATGGAAGACGGCCTTCTTCGCCTTGAGCACCATCGCTTCGGGCGAACTGTCGTCGGCGTCGGCAAACTCGGGGATCACTAGCGTTACGGCAGCGCTCTTGCCATTGGACGTGTCCACAAACCCATAGTTGAACAGCAGCTCGCCTGCCCCCTTGTCTGCGCCATAGTTGATGGTGATCTCGGCCCCGTCAGCAATGTCCTGCGTTGCTACAAGAACCACGTCTCCATTGTCCTCTACGTCGTAGCGTGCGTTCGGCGTGGCCGAGTGATTGGCGAAATCGACCACAGGCACCATGGAAAGCTCCATCTCCCTAGTGCTGCTGGGGACTTCGAGTGCGCGCGACGCGATCCACTGGTCGGCCAGGCAGAACTCCTCGAACGACGGCGACTGGCCCTCGGCATAGCCTGCTGTTTCAAGGTTGAACTTGTACCTGAGGAAGTTGGCCTTGGCCTCCACCGCTTCGTAGATGCTTGTGTTTTCGAGCGAATCGCGCTCATCGCCGGTCCAGCCGACGGGGAGGCCCACGGCGCGCGGCAGCTTGTCCAGCCATGGCTTCAGGGCGGGGACACCTTGGTGGTCGCTGCCTCGGCGCAGAAACAGCAGGAAGCGGTGAATAACTTCCCGGCCAGGCCGTTCCTGGAGGTCGCTGGCAAGCTTGGGCAGCCACTGCACGATGTTGGACTTTTGCACCACTAGTCGTCGCGGTACGCGAACGACCGTCGAGGCTTCGGCCACGGGACCCTCAGCAAAGAGCCCGGACCCACCTAGAGCGCTCTCGCGCACAGAGCAGCTGAGATCTATGCTCTGCTCGCGACACCAGTCGTCCATGGTCGTTGATGTCACGTGACCAGCCGCCGGCAGCTGAAATTTTGAAAAATCACATCCACGCAACGCCAAAGACACAGACAGCCATGGCCAGCTGGGGTGAGTACGGCCGCCGTCAGAGAGCTAAAAGTCGGTGCGACTGACCAAGAGGACGAAGACTTTGAGGTGGACGCGGTGCCGAGCCGTAACAACTGGGACGAGGAGGAGGAAGAGCCGATCCTCGACTCGTGGGAGACGGCCGACGCCGACGACGTGTTCGGCGAGAAGAAAACCGACACCAAGCCGGCTGGCCCAGCACGGCAGCGCGTGCCCCTGAAGCAGAAGATCGCCGAGCGCGAGGAAAAGGAGCGCAAGGAGCGAGAGGAGAGGGAGCTCCGTCAGGCACAACTCCTGGAGGATGAGAAGAACGCAAAGCAACGTGCCAAGGAGGCCGAGCTAGAGTCTGATCTGGGCAATGCCGCTGATCTTCTCGGCGGTGTGACCCTCACGGCTAAGGACAAGGAGGAGCTCGCTGCTAATACCGACGCAAAGCTGGGCGACAACGCAATATTCCAGCCCAAGACAAAGGCTGACTATGTCAAGCTGCGCACTACACTCTCGCCGTTGCTGACGGAGCTCGGTAAGGGCAGGAACCTGGCCACCTACAGTAACTTCGTCCAGGAGTTTGTTCGAGAGATCGCTCAGCCGCTGAACCCGGAGCAGCTCAGGAAGATCGCCAGTTCCATGACGGCTCTAGCGAATGAGAAGCTGCGCGAGGAGAAGGCGGCGCAGAAGGGCGGTAGAAAGAAAAAGCCGGCGCTCGCCGGCGTGTCTGCAAAGACGGACGACGCTCCCGACACTACGAATTACGACGCCTACGACGACTTCGACGATTTCATGTAGGCACATATAGACCTCTTTATAGCTGTTTTCGCTCGCAACACTCTATACTCGTCGACCTGCGTTTTGCCACATCACCATCAAAACGGTCATGAGCCCATCACGACAAAGGTTATGAGCCCACCACCTCCACGGGCACGCGTCCGGCCTTGACATGATATGTATCGAGTGCACGGCACCAGTGGCCTCGCTGTACACGCAATACTCTGAGAATAACATTCGACTCACGGCATGCGCGCGGTGCAACAAGTTTGCCGACAAGTACATTGAGCATGATGGGGTCGTCATGTTCATCGACCTGCTCCTGCTGAAGCCCCAGGCGTATCGGCACCTTGTCTTTAACGTTCTCGGCAGCGACACGGACCGGATACAGCCTCGTGTGCGCCGAATGTGGCTGCTGCTCACTCTATTCGATGTATACCTCACCTGGGCCCGCGTTGAAAAGAGGACGCCCCCCACCCCGCTCAGCTCCTACATCCTCAGCCTTCCACTTCTGACGCAGTACTCGTTCTTTTTGTTCTTGTGTGCAGCTGAGAGCGCAGTAACACATGTCGTGATGCGTTCCATCGCCCGCGTGTGGCTCGGTTGGAAACGTCCAAATACGCTGTCCACTGCGGTGCTGATCTCGTCTGCTACAAAGCTGTTTCCCATTCTCATGATCGTGTGGAGCTACGATGTCCCGCTTGCCGCCACTCTCGTGGGCTGGGCTGTTAATTTCAACGTCATTGAGACCCTGACCATTATCCTACAGTGCACATACTTCCAGTCAGTCGTCATCACCACCGCGGCAGCCGTCACCTGTGCGCTTGTGTCGCATGGGCTTGTCGCGGTGCTCCTGCGCAACGCTCCGGGCGTTGACGCGGCGTTCTCACTCTCTAATCTGCTCTACTAGACATCATTATTGTACATTATTAAAAATCTACTCCCACTCCTCGAACCTGCTCTTGCGTCTCATCGTTCCTTCGGTGTTGGCGAGTATGATATCATCTCCTTCAATGCCAATCCAGGGACCGTCAAGCGGCTCCACCAGGGAGGGGTTGACATACGTTTGGAACCGCTCACGCCTTTCATCCAGCGTCCGCGATCGGCCTCTTGGGCGCAGTGCTGCTATCGTTCTCTCATCGCGGTCGCGCGATGACAGCAGCGGGGTGCGGTCCATCGCAGCAGACAAGACCCCAGATCCTGGCATCATATCCTCGGGGGGCTCAGAGGAGTCCACGCTGATAGCCAAATCAGGAGCCTCAATAGCTCGCAGAGCAATGTAGAGTAGCAAGGGTAGATACGCCTTTTCAAAGTTGTACCACATGAGAATCACACCAATTGGAAGAGGCGTGATGAGTGCTGCTAGAATGTAGGCCTTTTGCGCCGCAAGGAAGCCTGCCATGTGAAGGTGGGTCAGTATCAGGCCGAAGCAAAGGCGGCGAAAGACGATGGGCCACGCCTGGCCAGTCGAGTGCTGCGGATGCACAAATACATACAAGAGTTGATACTTGTAGGTAAAATATCCCATGACGAAGTATACGAGCCCAAAGGCGAGAATCTTGGTGCTCAGGACGCTGTACATCGTCACAATCATCAGGATCAGTATCGGCTGAGGCAGATGCAAACCATAGTTTAGCACGGGGGGCTTGTAGAGATTGCGATAATCGCGTGGCGTCTTGCAATTCACGCGAAAGATGGGCCACCGCAGCAGAGAGCCGATTTCAACCAGTCTGAATGGAATCATACCGAGGCCCTGAAGGATAATCAGGTTCACATAGAAGCTGGAAGTCTCTCGTAATGACCGCGACAAGGTGTACGCAATCTGAGGCGTGTCTTTAATCAGAGCCCAGTAGTTGCTGAAGGTGCTTCCTATCGTGAACACAAGGAACAGCGAGAAAAACAGAAAAAACCAGTTCTTGCCCACGACGCTCAACTCCTCCTCGCCATGGGAGACGAAACCCTGCTTGGTGCTCAAGTAGACGTAGAACATTGGAATCAGCAGCGAAATGACCGTGTACAGAAGCGGTGGTAGAAGGCCGGTAACCACAGTCTGAGCCCAAGGTGTGTGCCCAAGCCAGTGACCAAACGCAGGCCAGAACTTGCAAATGCTTTTCACGTTGAGAAATTGAGACAAACCAATCACAGGGGGTATCCATGCAACGGAGACCAGGGAGATGAAGAGCGTGATGGAGTATTCCTTGATCAGCTTCTCCCATCGAGAGAGATAAAGGTTCCCCCAAACCACGTCGTGTGGCGATGATGCGACGCTGACCACCAGTCTGTGCGCCCGTGGATCTAGCACAGCCTGGCCCATCATCTGCGCTGCTGCCACTGAGTCCAGCGTTATAAACGCGGTCGGTGTCGCGGGATATTCCTCTTCTCGAGCATCTCGGATGGCTGCATCAAGACGCTCGAGCTCATCTGTGTAGTAGTCGATGGCATCAACCCTCTCACCAAAAATGCCCAAGAAGCCAAGGCGGACGGTCGGTCGCTTGAACTGCTGGCCCTGTGCTTCGCCAAGCTGAATCACACCAGCGCGGAGCACGCTTGTACGTTCTCCACTGCTTGAACTCTCGCCGTCGCCGCGGTGGTCACCGCGGTAAGGAAGGGAGTTGTCTCCGTTCTGACCGCCACTCTGGTAGCCAGCGAACGACGCTACTGATTCAGCCCTTGAAGACGCCAGGGGTAAGAGCAGGCCCTCATCCTGCGCCTTGATCCACGCGTTGCCGAGATATTCGCACCAAACTTTTTCGAGATGCTTGATGAGAGATTCCCTTCTTGCACAGAGATGGTCTAGTGTGCTCCAGTACCGCGCCAGTGTGATGTTCCGCACTTTGCCCACACCAAGACTTTCAATATGCTCCTTTAGTGCCGACTCGTTGCGCAGCTCGGGTGGTATGCCCGACATACGTATTGTGCGGTCAGTGATGCTGTCCTGGCCACCTAGATAGGACTGTCGCACCCGCACAACGCGATTAGTCTGATCCATAAGGAAGTAGCACGCCAACCAAGTGAAAAGGTAGGTGAACAGCAAGTGCGACCATAAATATGGGGCGAAACTCTCGAGCCACTTGTCGTCGTCGTTGCCGCCCATGCGAAGCAGACGGATGGCACCCTTTTCGCCATCCCTGTCATCGCCGTCTCCTTGGTCATAGTGGCCCGTGAAGTAGTAGCGAATCGGGGATATCAGGACCACACCAAACACGGTGCACACGAACACCAGTTTGATTGCCATCCGAAAGAAGCCGAGAAACACATAGGCATCAAGGCCTGCGTGCTCGAGGATCTCAGCGTCGCTTATCTGGTAGAGTCCAGGGATCCAGCCGAAGAAGCTTCGAGGAAGGCGCGGTAGGCCCCGCTTGCGAGCCGCCCTAGGGGCGTAGAGCCGTGGCCACTTGTATCGTGAGACACAGAATGTGAGAAAGCTTGACAAGCCTATGACGGAAGCGAGCAGGATCTGCGCCATGAGCGCCCGTGGCGGCCCACGGAGGTCCTGCGGGTTCTTTGGCCGCTTCCCGCCGCCCAGTAATGCCTCTACTGTCGTCTCATTCATCTTGCAATGTCCATCGCTCGGCAATCAGGTTGGTTGCCCCTGGTGTTTCGACTGACATGCATCTGAAACCCGCCTGGCAGGTTATGAGCCAGATCGCCCGAAGAGGCAAAATGTGCAGTCAAGTACGAGATTAGTAAATATACCCCGAAACGGGCAATGCCCAGGAGCCCTCCGCTCCAGGCCCGGAGTGTGAAAAATGCAATGATATATAGTACATATTATACAGTATTAGTCCATAATGTGCAGAAAAGTGCACGAGTCGCCGCTGTCGCACCCAGGACGTGGAAAGAACTTGCACTTCAGCGTCAGCTTGTTCTCGCGTGACTCGCTGTTTTGTATCCATGGTCGCACGTCTTTCGACCGCAGCTTCCCCAGCTTGTCCGGGTGGCCGTTCCCCCGGCGCCACGCGGCCCCGTCGTCGTCGCTGCCGTCGCCGAATGAGATGTACCCGCTGTTCGCAGCCGGCAGGCTGCTCACATCAAGAGTGCCAGAGCTGCTGGGTGGGCGATACGACGGCTTGTACGTCGACTGGTACGTCGAAGGCGGCGGCGATTCAGTCTTCTTCGCGGCCGGCAGCACGCCGAGAGCGGCCAGGATGTCATTAACGTTCGTACTTTGTGATTTGGCGGGAACCGGCTGCTCGCCATTCTCTCGAGCCAACTTGGGTGGCTCAAACGTCGGAGAATAGTTCCCGTCATCAGGGCTGTAAGCGTCGTCCGCCTCAACCTCGCTCACCCCGCCCTGTCGGATGATACGCATTGCCTCAGGATTTGCAGTGATGTTGTCCGACACGGTCATCACCTTTGGCGAAGCCGCTTTGTGACCCTTTAAAGCCGCGTTGTCAGGCTCAGCAGGCGTAGACGGGATCTGGTCGTCGTTGTCGTACAGAGCAATCATTGTTCTCGCGTCGCGCTCGCGCAACTCTTTTGCCAACTCGGTTTGGCCCGGTTCTCCCTTGCCACCACGGCGTGGCGCATTGCCATTGTCGCTGCTGTCATACCAATCGATTCCACGCAGGTCGACAGGCTTAGGTTCGTACCAATCCCCGTCTTCCACCTCAACGAGCGACTCGAAGTACTTCTTTGCAAACACTTCTGCCTGTAGGTCCTTGCGCTTGCAGTTCACACTGGAAGGGTCTTCGTCGTCGCGACGTTCGCGAGCTTCAATATACCGGATCGAGCGCAGCTCATCATCCGGCTTCCACCTCACCGTTTTCTTCGTTTTCGCCTTCTTCGTGGTGCCTTCAGGTGTCTTAGACTCGGACGACTTGCGCTTCTCTGGAATGCGTTTGCTTGATTCACGAATGCTTGACAGCATGCTGCCGAAGGTGCTAACAGTCTTGACGGGCCTTGAAGGTGGTGGTGCTGCAGTCCTTTCATTTACTTCGGCCACCTTTGTATCAGGTTTAACTGCCTCTGATTTTGTTTCCTGTTTCACTGCAACCTTCTTGTCCGCTCCGCTCTTCTTGTCCTTCGCAGCCATCTCGGCTCGCTTGCGCAAAAGGTTCTGTGCTTTGATCTTTTTTGCCTCAGCTGCCCGCTCCTGATTCGTCATGGCTTTATTCAACGAGCCAAAAAATCCGGAGCCTGTACTCGCGGGGGTCACTTTCTTCACTGTCGGCTTGACCACCGTCTTCACGACTTTGCTGGCGCCAGGGTCTCTGACAGAGTTCACGGCTGGTTTTTTGCCAGGCGCAGGAACTGCCGACTTTCTGACAGCGCCAGTCACCCCGGACTTAACCGGTGGCGAGGCGGACCTTGCTGCAGCTGCAGCGGGTCCATCAGTCGTCTTGAGAGGTCCCCTACCTGCTGGTTTGACGGTTGCTGCGGACTTTACGGATGTGTCTGTCGAACCCGTTTTAGTCTGGTCCACAGTCGGCTGAGCGCCGGACGCGGGCTGGGCAGGTGATGGCAAAGACACGTGCGCGGATCCAGAGGGGGTGGCAGCTGCCTGACGCAGTGCCCTCCAGTCCTGCACTCCGTATTGCTGCTCATAGAGCTGACTGTTGGACAATATCTGGTTCGCAACTCCACCAACATAGACATTACCTGTCTGACGTAGCGCCTCCAGGACGTCTATCATCTTATACTGATGGAGGACACTGGCTGGCACTTTCATGCGCGAGACGGCGCGCAGGACTGGGGCGGTATCGTCGAACCGCTGTTCCTTCCACTTACACGCCAGCCAGTTGCGAAAGTTGCGTAGCAGGTCTATATCGTGTTTGAAGCACATCCAGAATGCATCCTGTTTGAGTCGGTCAAACCGGATGTTGTTTTCACATTCTAGGATGGCGATCGCCATCAGACTACTGGTTTGGCCTCCCGCCACAATGGGAAGCCGGACAATGATATCTCTCACAGCCCTGAAAAGGACGTAAGGATCGTTCTTCGGAATGTTCTCCAGCATTGCTTGTCGGATCGCGATACTGCAACGCTGCTCGTCTTCTTGTGTTGTAGGAGCTGCAACCACCCCAGTGTGACCAACCTGCTGGCGCGACTCCACTTGCGGTGATAGTGCGGGCGATGTCTGGGTCTGTTTAAGACCCTGACTTGGTTGTGGCGTGGCTGAAGGCCTCTGAGCGTGATTGAGCTGAGGCGAGGGTGTCTCCTGATTTGGCGAAAAATTCATTTGCATTGCCATGGGTTGCACGGCCATGCTCGTGAGGTGGGCAGGTGTGGGTACCTTTGTGACGCGAGGAGTTCTCACTCGGTTGTCACTGGCCGAGCCGCGCTTTGCCTTGGACGTGGCGGGCTTGGTGCCCATGATGGGTATATGTGGCACAGGAGGCATGCCCTGCTGAACCTGAAAATTGTGCATATAGAATTGCTGGCCGGGTGGCGACTGTTGTTGTTGAGGTCGGCCGGCCTGTCCATTGCTATGGCTGCTGTTGACTGCAGTAGCTTGGCCATTTTGAGGAGACATGTGTGGTGATTGCTGGGCTGGAGCGATATGGGGTGGCGGTTGTGGCGAGGGCTGCCCGAAATTTTGGCTAAAGAGAGCATTTTGTGGCGCAAAGTACGTCTGGAAGCTGGCATCGGTGGCCTGCTGAGGACCAGTGTTGCGCATCAGGTTTTGCTGGTGTTGATGGAGGGTCGCAATCTGCTCCTGCTGCTTCGTTTGCAGGTCGTCAGCACCCTGGAAGTTCATGAAGGTGGCGTCGGGGTGGGATTGGGCAGACTGCGCCGAGGAGTCACCAAACATGCCGCCATTGGGCGGGCCCTGGAACGACATAAAGGGGCTGTTGCTGCCGGACGTGAAGTGGCGCGGGTCGCCGACCGGAGCAAAGTCCTGGGGCCCCGAGGGGCCGAAAAAACTGCTTCCCTCGGAGGTCCCTGCCTGCACGTCATTACTGGTCTGGAAGTTTGTGCCCTCAAAGAAATTAGTAGAGGTGGCGCTGCTGGGGTATTGGTTGGGCTGGTCCTGGGTGGCACCAGACGCAGCGGCACGGAGGTCGTGCTGTGAAAAGTGAGCGTCCCCGTAAAGGGCCCCGTGGCTCGCAGTCGGATCAAAGTCAAAGGCCGAGGCATTGAAACTGTAAGGGCTTGCCGTGGTGTCCCCGCTGCCGCTGCTGCCGCCGCCGCCTCCGCCACCGCTGTTGTCGCCTGTTGTAGAGTCCCCCGTCATTCCGTGGAATTGCTCGCTCATGTTCCGGCACTCCGGTCGGCACAGGCTGGCAGTCACGGTCCGCGGTGAAAGTTCGGTTTTTACAGCTCGTTCTCACACACGTCGTGGCAGTAGCATTTAGAGCCGCTACTATTTTAACAAACGGTACGACAAACAGACACAACACTAAAGAGAAAGAACAGAAAAAGAGGCCGGTGGAACGCGACGGGAACCTTCGAAAAGCACACACTCTATTTCGCACGAATTGGTTTCCGCCCTAGTCCCTCCCACTTCTTCGTCGCCGTCTTTCTTAATGTTGGCTCGCCAGAGGTTAGTCTGTTAAGAAAAATTCTCACTCGTCGTGGGGCGCGCTCTCTTTAAACTGGGCGGTCCCCCACCTTCTCGCCCGCCGCGGGTTTCATCGCTCGCGCCTTACAGGACAATCGGTGGGTACCCGCCTGCAGGTCACGTGCCCCGATCACGTGCAGTGAAAATTTCAAGACGTTATGCAACCTGCCGAAGAGCCCCTGCCAGCAACTACCGCCACAATACACACAGATGCTGTCTCGGGCAACACGGAGTCTCCTTAGCAGGAGCGTCGTCCGGGCGCGGCCAGGACTGCCCGCTCGGCTCTGCATGCCTGTCTTGGCGTCACCGAAGGCCTGGACCCAGGCCCGGCAAGCGTGGACGGGCCATGGACATGGGCAGCGAAGGGCTCCCCGCCGACCGCCGTACAAGGGCGGCCACGCGAAGCGTGGTCCCCGAGATTCGCACGGCTCGCGTGCAGATCGGGCAGAGCGGGCTCAGGAGGATCAGCTCGTCGCCGAGGGCCCCCAGTATGAGCGAATCCGAGACCTCGATGGCGTGACGCTCACCAAGCTGGCAGGCACAGGCCAGACATCGGATGATCCCCACATGGGCCAGTTCAGCGACGTCACAGTGGACAATCTCCAGCAGCACAGAGTGCTTTCATTCGAGCTTTGCGAGGCCTTGCGCCGTCGCGGCTACGACCGCCTCACCCAGGTGCAGGCAAGGACCCTGCTGCCCATCCTGCGTGGCGAGAACGCGATTGTGAAGGCGAAAACCGGAACAGGCAAGACGATGGCCTTCGCGTTGCCTGTGCTGCAGGATCTGCTGGACTCTTTGAAGACCCGCGGAGCTGGAAACAGCCCCAGTAGGAGCATCCATGACATCGGAGAGCACCGGCTTGATCTCAGCGCTGAGAACAAGGTAGAGGGTGGCGTCTCAGCGGTCATCGTCGCACCCACGAGGGAGCTCGCTCAGCAAATCGCAACGGAGATCGAGGAGACCTGCAAGTTCTCCATGCTCCGAGATATCAAGACAGTGTGCTGGGTGGGTGGGCTGTCAAAACGCCACCAGCGTGCTGAAGCATTCGAGCGTGGCAAATGTGCAGACATTGTCGTTTCAACTCCTGGCCGACTACGCGATATTTTTGACGACGAAGACGACTATCCCGTGCGGCAGTATTTCTCGTCTGTCCAAGTCAAAGTGCTGGACGAGGCTGACAGACTGCTGGACATTGGCTTCACTGAGGAGCTAACCGCCATTGACAAGCATATGAAGGACGCCAAGGTCGGCGAGCCTTTCAAAACGTTGCTCTTCTCGGCGACGATCAATGACACGGTTTTGAACTTCGCGCGGCAAGAGTTTGGCAATGACAACAAGCCGATTTTGGTGAACTGCGTGTCTAAGAACGAACCGCTGGCGCAGAACCTTGTGGACCAGAAGTTCGTGCGCATTCGCGACTGGACACAGATGTACCCTGCAGCAGCACAGTGCCTCGGCGAGGAGCTTCGTGCTGCTGAGGAGGCCGGGAAGCCCTTCAAAGGAATCGCATTCATGCCCACCGTGCTGGCAGTGGAGCATTTCGCTGGCGCAATGAGGAACTTTTGGAGAGAGAGACAGCGTGACGGGAAGATTGGGAACTACCCACAGGTTCTGCCGCTTCATGGCAGGATGTCGCAAGCTCTGCGTCAGACCATGTCGCAGAAGTTCCGGGCGGCAGACTCGGCGTTGCTGGTCACCACCGACGTGGTGGCGCGGGGCATGGATTTCCGTGATCTGACCAACGTGTTTCAGCTCGGCGTGCCGCAGGATGTCGAGTCGTACGTGCATCGCATCGGGCGGACTGCGCGTGCTGGCAAGAGCGGTACGTCTACGCTGATCACGCCGCGGCTGGAGCAGGCGTTCTGGACGGCACTGAAGCAGGCCAACATTAAAGTGGCAAACATCCAGAATGCAGAGATCGACCCCGACACGGACCAGCTGATGCAGTGGGCGTGTCGGTGGTTGCGGCCGTCGGAGGAGGAGCTGCAGGCCGTGGCCCAGAGCCTTCTCAATGCACAGGTGCAGGCGCTGAGGAGCTATGGCGTGTCGGCGTCCAGCTACTGCCACGAGAACATGGCAGTGGCCCAGTACTTTGGTAAGCAGCGGCCGCTTCGGCTGCCGCAGCACCTGGCAGGGAACAGGGGTGGCCACTGGACGCGGCCACGCCGAGAGGGGCCGTCCCGGGACCCTCGGTTTGTAGATGCCCGGGACTTTCGCCGTGGGCGCCAGCTCGCCCACGCGTGAGCACTGTATATATCATCACGTGTACTATAGATTACGAGAGCAATACCATGATGACGAGCAATGAGTCGGAGGGTGGCAAAACGTGACCAGCAATGCATTACTTCAACTGGCAAAGCCGATTAGCAATGAATATCTGCGGTGGCGAAAGCCGACCAGCAACGGATGTTTAGGGTGGCAAAATGCAACCAGCAATAACGTCCTGGCCGGCGGTGGCAAACCCCAGCATGCATGTCTTCGCCTGCGGGCCGGGTGGCAAAAGCCGCTGCAATGCATGGCCGGTGGCAAAAGCCGAAAACGGTCGCATCACGCGACTTTTGGGCTCACGACCTGCGTTACCCGGAGACCAATTTTTCATCGGCCTTCGCGTAAACAGCGGCAAGGGGGCACAACGACAAACAGCAGGAACCACAACACGACGCAACGGCGACCTGGACGGCTGCTGGGCGGAGGCGGCAGTTGGTCCCACGATGACCGACGCATACATAGTTACGCACATCGCAACGACGTGCGACGAGCACGGCGTCTACGTGACCAAGGACTCAGCGGAGGTCATTGAAGTGGCGTGGATCATCCTCGATGCCCGGTCCCTGGACGAGCTCCACAGGGATTCGGTGCTCGTGCGGCCCGTCAACACCCCCATCACGGCCCTGTGCACGTCGCTCACCACCTTGACCTGGGATCACGTGCGCACGGCCGGCACCTTTCGCGACGCCGTCTCGCGCTTCGATCAGGCCATACAGACAAATCTCATTCAAAAGGGCTACGACTTCACCTTTGTCACCCTCAACGCCTGGGACCTCCGTGTGCAGATCCCCCGGGAAGCCCGTGACAAGGCTGTCATCCTGCCGCCCTACCTTCAGCACTGCAAGTGCTTCGACCTCCGCAATGAGTACACGCGGTGGCAGCAGCACCATCCTGAGGCCCTGCCGTTCTCTGCAAACTGTCTCAGCAACATCTGTGCAGCCTTGGAGGTGGAGCCGATACAGTCCTCGGCCCCCATCAAGCACAACCTGCCGTTCCATCTTCAGGCCCTCGCTCCGCAAGCGCCGCGACGCGCCATGGACGAGGCTCTCACCCTGCAACGAGTGCTGAGGGCGCTCATCCAGAAGTCCCAGCCGCGCGACCAGCACTCGGACGTCCTGACGAAACCGCTGGACGCGCGTGCAGACGTGCGGGCCTTCCTCTCGGAGCGGAGCAAGGTTGTCTACCTCGCGAACCTGCCCCACGACACCACCCAGTCGGAGCTCGAGAGCTGGTTCACCCAGTACGGAGGCCGCCCGATAGCGTTCTGGACTCTGCGGACTCCGGATCAGCACAAACCCACGGGCACTGGGTTTGCCGTTTTTTCATCGCACGAGGAGGCTGCGGAGAGCCTCGCTATGAACGGACGTGCGCTCAATGAAAAGGCGATTGAGGTCAGCCCTTCGTCGAGTCGCGTGCTTGAGCGAGCTCAGGATATCCTGACGCCGTTTCCTCCCTCGAAAAATCGGCCTCGCCCAGGTGATTGGACTTGTCCGTCTTGCGGCTTCTCCAATTTCCAGCGTCGAACTGCTTGTTTCCGCTGCGGATTCCCAAGTCAGACCGCCCTTGGTGTCACCAGTGGTGGGCCCAATCCTGCACACCCGCCGGCACAGCAAAGCGACTTTTATCATAGCAGCGGCGGTGGCGGTGGCGGTGGTTCTGGTGGTGGCGGTGGCCAAGGGAGGGGGAACAGCTCTGGTTCGGTGCCGTTCCGTGCTGGCGACTGGAAATGTGGCAACGAGGGCTGTTTCTACCACAACTTTGCAAAAAACATATGCTGTCTGCGCTGCGGAGCATCTCGTGTGGGTGCAGCGGTGATTGGAGAAAGCTATCATGGACACGGTGGCCACGGAACGCACAGTAATGCGCAGTACGGCCAGCCTGCGCCGGCAGCGACACAGCACTATGGCCAGATGTTTGCTGCCCCTCAGCAAGACGAGTACCACCATACCGATGATTGGCAGCGCGGTCAGCGGCGGCCATTCGTACCCCGCCAACGACTCTATGGCGGCGCGACCTTCAAACCTGAGTTCAAGGACTCAATGCCGCAGTTCAAGGACGCGGTGCACCGCGAAGACGACACGGCAGGTCTGACGCACAGCATAGACTCTCTTAGTCTGAGCCAGGACCTCACCAAACCGAGGGATAATGACACCAGCGATGCTGATGATGGGAAATGATGACCGGGGTTCTAAAAAAGCAACTGTATTTCTAGACATGACTGGAGTAATGCATTAATTGGAGGATGGAACGGTCGCGCCGCTTTGTCCTTTGTGGCCCTCATCGAGCCGTTCTTGTTTCCGTGGCGAATCGTGATCACGTGATCACATGCGGCTCAGGTCAGGTTGACGCCGCCGACGGCGTGACAGTGCGACAAATGGAGACGAACAGGACATTCAGCTACTGCCAGACCCGAGACATTGACCTGCCGTTCCGGGTCCGTATCGGCGCATTAGAGGGAAGCCGGCGACTGGTGCCATACTCCGAGCGCATAGAGCATCCAGAAGTATGTCTCCAAGCGAGCAGCACAGATCCGGCCTCAGACCTCGTGGTCACAGTGCAACTTTTCTCCGACAATGTGCCCCTGAGCAATCCTGTCGGTACCACATACAAGCCTTTTCGATCAGTACGGCGGTGGAACGAGTGGCTGACGCTTCCTGTTCGATACTGCCAATTGCCATTAGACGCGCAACTTGCCATCACAATATGGGACAAGGCCAGGCCGGGGCGGCGGACGGCCTACGGTGGAACTACTCTCCGCCTGTTCAACAGTGATACCGATTGCACGCTCAAGCGCGGGAGGCAGAAGCTGAAGGTTCACCTGGACAAGGTGGCAGATGGCCTGGTTGACTCTACAACTGACGCCTCATTTGAGAGTCATAGTGAGATGGATCGGCTCGAGCGGTTAATTAAGCGGCATGAAGCTGGCGATACAGAACAGGTCGAGTGGCTCGACAATCTTGTGTTCAGGCAAATAGAAGTCATCAACAAGAAACAAGTACCACAAGGTGGAAAGGAAGACACCTCGCACTTCCTTTTCATCGATTTGGTTCAATTTGACTTTCCAGTGGTCTTCAGCGAGACAGAACGCCCATTGCCACCGATTGCCCCGCCGCGCCCTGCGGCCCAGGCTGGTCAGCAGTCACCGGCGACGTACATCTTTCCAGACCAGCGAGATCCTCACCGCATCGTGACGGTATTTGACCCTGAGCAGTACCGCGAGAATCCCATTGAAGCGAAGTATCGTCGGCTGGTGCGGTCCCATAAGACTGGACCACTTGACAAAGAGCTTCGGCCAAATGCGAAAATTCGGGACGACCTCAACGTCATACTGAACTTCTCGCCACTCAAAGAGTTAACTGACGACGAGAAAAACTTGCTGTGGAAGTTCCGTTACTACCTTGTCAAAGACAAGCGTGCTCTCACGAAGTTCTTGCGCTCGATTACATGGAGCGACCTTTCCGAGGCGCGTCAGGCGACAGAAATGCTGCCGCGGTGGACGGAAGTTGACGTCGACTATGCACTGGAGCTGCTGGGTCCGAGCTTCCGCGACAAAACGGTCCGCGCCTACGCAGTTGACCGTCTTCGGAAAGCCACAGACCATGAACTCGAGCTCTACTTGATGCAGCTAGTACAGGCGCTCAAGTACGAAGGTACCAATGGCAAGGCTGCAAAAAAGTCTACGTTGGGCCGGTTCTTGGTATCGCGTGCTGCTAACAACCCTGTCTTGGGGAATTTCTTCTACTGGTACATCAGTGTGGAGAGCGAGGAGCCAGGTCAGCACCAGGAGATGTACAAGGCTGTACTGCGACAGTTTTTGGCTGCTCTGCAGAGTCTACCGAACGGCCGAGGTGAGGTGTCGATGTCCACGCTCAAGCACCAGATTGAGTTCATAGGACAGCTACTGAAGGCGGCTCGATTGGTTAAGGGGTCAAAGGAGACGCGACCTCGACGGATAGAACACCTCCAGACGTGGCTAGCAGACTCTAAGAACGGTTTGCTTTCGTTTTCACCCTTGCCTCTGCCACTGGATCCATCAGTGCGCGTTGTCGGGTGCGTGCCTGAGGAATGCACCGTGTTTAAGAGCTCGTTGCTGCCTCTCAAGATTGAGCTCAAGACTGAGGACGGCGGACGGTACCCAATCATGTTCAAGAGCGGCGACGACTTGCGCCAGGACCAGCTGGTGATTCAGATCATCACGCTCATGGACCAGCTGTTGCGAAACGAGAACCTGGACCTGAAACTCACTCCGTATCGCATTCTCGCTACTGGCCCGACTGACGG
>JANJPH010000054.1:0-45125 GCA_030407195.1 [Candida] tunisiensis
GGCTGCGCTGGCGGGTCCGGCGGCCGGGGGTGGGCCGGACCCAAAGCCTGTCCACCACAGCCGGGTGCACGCGGCGCCGCTGCGACACTAGGCCGGCGCTGATCCCGTCTGGGATCAGCGCTCCTACGACGGGCCGCCAGCACCACCGTCCGGCCGGGTGCGGCCTACGCCTCCTGCGTTACGCGGGCAGCTGGAACGGGAGCGTGGCAGGACGAAATTTGGCCGGCCGCCGGGCGGTGGCCAGCCAGCGGGCGGCCAAGCGAGGGTCGGCTGGCGCCAGCCTGGCAATCTCTACGCAAGATTAGGCCCCCGACGCGTGATGCCTGGCCTGGCGACCCGATCGTGGGGGGGAGAGTCTCTCCCTTTTGCGTCTCTGCAGTAGCCCACTCTTTTTTGACGGCCTCCCGCCGCTGATCTGCGATCCTGATCCAGGTCGCGGCGGACATATATCCCGGCCTCGGTCACGGGCGTCGCTTGGACTATAGAGTCGCTGGCTGCTTCGTGAGTTGCGATCTGGCATTTAGTTCGACGGTCCGGCAGCTCCTCGGCGACACACCTCCACGGCGTACCTGGCCTATCCTGACTATACGACCTTTGGACATTAAGTCCTCGTACCTCGTCGGGACCTAGGCCTTTACACCGCAACGCCTCGTACCTTGACGGCCGCCTCGACCAGTCTCGCACCTTCGGCCCCTCCACCACGCCCTAGACCTCGGCCAGCCACTGCCTCAGACCTTGCACCTCCAGGCCTCCACCACGCCTAGGACCTCACCTTCTTTTGGCCTTGATCCCTTCCATCTCAGTCACTCGAGGCCTCAAACCCTATCCACCGACCGCCTGGGCCGGCCTTGCACTCTACGGCCTCAGGCATCAGCTTACGCCCCTCCACACCCCTCGGCCCTACGAACCCGACCCTCCAGCTATGACTGCCCTCACAGACATGCTCGGCTCAGGCACGGGCCTCGGTCGCCTCGACAAGGGCGTCGACTTCTACGCATGGCGCCGCGACGCCCTCCAGGTCCTCGACGAAGAGCTCGTCGACTACCTCCAGAGCGAACACAAGACCAAAAAGGACTACTTCAATGCCAACTCCCAGTACGAGGGCTCAGGCGGCTGGGCCGCCCGCGAGGGCTTCATCGAAAAGGAGCGCCAGGCCATGTGGGGCCTCTACCCCTACGTGCAGCGCAGCTCGGTGGCGGCCGACATGCTGGACCTCGTCGGCGGCTCAGCCGACGACTTTGACATCAAACGCATCTGGGAAACCATCCACAGAGAGTACTGCCCGGGCGGCCTGCTCTCCCCGGCCGAGTCGCCAAAGAATAACGGCATCATGGGCATCGCTGCCAACCAAACCGCTCCCGTATACCACGCAGTCGCCGCGAACCGCACGCCGCCAGTGGCGGCGCCCACCGCTGTGCCGGGCGCACCCCAGTACCGCACGCCCTCGTACAACTCCACAAACTACTTCAACTACGACGCCCACTCCATAGCCGAGTCACCGCGCGGCGGCTCGGGCGGCTCGGGCGGCTACGGCTCAGACACCACGAGCATCTATGCACCGACCATTGGCACGAGCCGGACCTCGATGGACAGCACCGCCGCCATCCCCGTGTTTGGCTCGGCATACCGGGCAGGGGCCGCCCAGCAGAACCCCTACATGTCGCAGAGCACGGCGCCGAGCAGCTACGCGGCCTACGCACGGTCGATGCGGAGCAACAACAGCGACAGCTCGTCGGCCAAGTTCAGCATGCGGACAGCATACACCGCGTGGTCGGCCCAGTCGGCCACAAACGACTACGGCAAGTCGTACCGCGACCGGCAGGCAGCCGTGACGGAGCAGATGGCGAGCGAGGTGATGGAGTGCACCAAGTGTCTCAGCCTGGGCGTAGGCGAGAGCGTCGATGCGTTTGTGCAGCGCGCCCAGCAGCGGTTTGACGACCTCAAGGCCCACAACCTCAGCCAGACGGAGATGCTCAACCTATTTATGCTCGAGGGCCTCCGGACTCAGCGGCCAGACCTGCTGTCACGCATCTACCGCCACCCAAAGTTTTCTCTCGACGACACGGCACGCCTCAAGCATCTCATGCGATCCTTGCAATAATTTATTGGAGTCTACTCATACAGAATTAGGAGTTTTGTTTCGTCGCGGCCGTCGAGCTATTTTCTCATGGATTGTGTCCACCCATGGTTCTGTCCACCATGGATTGTGTCCGTATCATGGTTCTCTCTGCCGCGGATTATGTCAATCTCACGGTTCTGTCCGCCACCGATGTGTGGTTCTGTCTGCCGCGGATTATGTCCGTGTCACGGTTCTGCCACGGATTGTACCCGTTCCACTGTAGTTCGTCCCGGATTCGTGCCTTTTCGCGGATCGCGTGTTCTGCGCACTCCCAACCACCACACGATGCGACCGTCGTTGCCGGCCCTCAAAAACACCGTGCGACTGTTCACACGGCCAGGCTGCGGCCTTTGCGACGCTGCCAAGCGCGTGCTGAGCGACACATGGGAGAAGAGCCGCGCCAAGTTCGACTACGAAGAGGTAAACATCACCGACCACCGCAACAGGCAATACTTTGATCTATACGTAAGTGAGCTTGTCCGGCTTGGACACCCGGCCAGACACTGACCCAGGCGTTTGATGTACCAGTAGTCGAAGTGACCACCGACGCCGCCGTCAAGCCGGCCATCTTCATGCACCGCATCTCAGAGACAGATCTATTGCCCCTTTTAGACGGCAAGAAGTAGTGGCAATAAATATCGAGTCAGCTCGGGCTAGTAGCGACAGAGCCAGCCTGCGCTGACGGCAGCACAGGGCTGGCATGTGTCGTTGGGCTGCCGTGGCTCGAGCTTCTTTGCGGAGGGCTTTCGCGGGCGCTCTCATGCGATGGACTGCCGCTTGGCGAGCCGTGTAGTTGGCCCTGCCCTGCCTCGGCAGCCACCTCGCTCACGAGGGGTATGCGAATGTTCGAGATCTGGTAGTCTGGATGGCGGTTCCGCTGGTGTTGCAGCAGGTTGTCGCTGCGAGAAAAGGACCTTTGGCACACCTTGCACAGGAAGTCCTTCGCCTTGCGGTGCTTGGACCGCACATGCCTCCGCAGGTGCTCCCGCCGCCGAAACGTGCGCTCGCACTCTGTGCATTCAAACGGCTTGTCCCCCGTCTCTGGTTGCGTGCGGACTCCTACTGGAACCGCCACTGGCTGCGCATTCGTCTTCGTTGGCATGTATATCCGGAACTGGCGGTCGTCCCCGCAGACGTACTTGAGCGTCCGCCCCGACGAGCTGCTGCGCGACCGGAACGGAGGCACCACCTCGACCATTGGTGTGCTGAGCGGATCCCGGTCGTCGATCTCCTTTGTCAGTGATGGCAGCCGGTAAGGCGGCATCTGTCTCTGAGTTAGACGGGGCGCCATGATGTCGCTATTGTCACTTACGCCACCTGCTGGGTTTGGTGCCTGTGCTGGCACTGTCTGGGGTTTTTCCTCGTGGTCGTCGCTCTGACGGCGCTCTTTTGAGCGAGCCCCGCGTGGCGTCGGTTTTTCTTCGGCAGAGCCGGGCGAGGCGTGGCCTTCCTCGACGTCTGGTGCGTCTGCCGTTAGCGGCGACGCGCCGTCTGGCCCCGCTGCCGGCGCTGGCCGGCCTCGGTCGCGGTCCGAGTGGTCTTGGGTCGGCCGGTGTCGCTTGGCGCAGGCATCGGAATCAGCGTCCGACGACGGGCTGTCGCGCTTGCGTGGCACAGCGCTGGTGCCGGGCGACAGGTCGGCGGGCGGGGAGGGTGCGTCGGGCGCGTCAGTGGCGGCAGGCACGTCGGCGGGCGGGGTGGTGCCGGGCGCGACCACGGGCGGGACGGCGTTGTTTTGGCGGTCTCCAGACGCCAGGGCAGGAGAGTCGTGCGACATAGTCTCAGGGTCGCTCAGGTCGTCTTCTGGCACGAGTCCCAACAACGCTACGGCCGCGTCAAACTCGGTGGCCATTGAGCCAGACTCGGGCGAGGTTGGTGAAGTACAGACGAACGGGGCCAGACGGTAATGCAGGGCAAAAACAAGGGGCCTGCAGGGAGGTGCGTCGGCAGTTCCCGCGAATGTTATGTGCGCGGCGGCGGGGGAGGTGCCCGTCTGTGTGGATGGTGTGTCGGGGGCCGGGCGAGTACGCTTGTGGTGTGTGTCGCCTTGCTGTGTTTTATGACCGCTTCGTCGGGGGGACCGATTTAGCCTACCGGATTGGGTAATTCGACGGCCCCTGGCTAGCCTGCCGCATTGGGCAGTTTTGATGCCCCTGGCTCGACATTCCAGGGGGCTGCATATGCCCGTCTGGGACGCCGTCCGCGGGCCGCCGCAAAGCCGTCCGCGCCGGTCCGCGGACTCTGTCACAGCCGGTCCACGGACACGCCTGTCTGAGTGCCACGACCGCCCGGGCCCGTGAGCCGCCGGCTCTCTGGCATCCCGACGGCTCGGACCACCCGGCCCAATCCAGGGGCCTGCAGCTGCCCGTCTGGGCCGCTCTTGCCGGTTCGAGCGAAAATCTCATCCGCTAACCACCACCACTAGAGACAGACAAGACAAACGGGCGAGATGTCTGCGTAGGAAGCCCGTGAGTACGCCACCCTGCGCTAGTCCCGCGCGGCGCGCTGACACAGAAGCTTTCTACCCATGGAAACGACCAGCCAGCGCTGCGTGACACAGGGTGCCACACAAAGCGACATCCGCAATGACAGACTACCATGAAATCCAGCATAATGAGGTGGAGGCGCTCCGGAGCATCTACATGGCGGACTTTGAGGACCGCACAGACCCGCACGCCGGCGCCTGGAACCGCAAACCCGAGCCTCAGTTCGCCATCACCCTGCGCTCCACCGGCGACACAACCCTCACATGCTCCGTCACGCTCAAGGTGACGCTGCCAGCGACCTACCCCAAGACTGTGCCCAATATCGCCATCGTGGCCCATTCGAATGTTCTTTCCTCGCAATTGGACGGGCTCCGCCGCTTCATCGCCGAGCGCACCCAGGAGCTCAAGGGCGAGGAGATGATCTTCGACGTCACATCCACAATCCAGGAGCGCCTGGAAGAGTTTCAGCAGCGTGCATCCAACGCATCGCTCGAGGAGGAGCGTCGCAACCGGTCCGAGGAGCACGAGCGCCGGCAGAGGCAGCGACAGCGAGAAGAGCGGCAGCGCGAAGAAAAGGCCTCCCGTGAGGAGGAAGAGGCACTGGAACAATTGGTGCTGGAGGAGGTCCGTCGCCGCAAGCAACGCCAACAGGAAATCGAGGACATCATGCCTCCTGCCCACGACATGGACGCAAGGCCAGTACCAGGCGACTGCGTTACCTTCGATCGCACTGTGACGGTGAGACGCAGCAATGGTCAGGACATCAAATTTCGCCGTGTCGTGGGTAAAATCCCGACCAGATCCTCCTTCTTTGGCCAGCATTACATCGTGCGCCCCTTGCTCGATCGCTCTGTGTCGTCAGAGGACGAGATGCTCATGTCGCTCAACGAGCTGGACATAGACGCTCCATTCTACAACACAGCCGGAGGGAAGAGAGCGATCCAGGAGCTCGAGACAGAGCTCGAAGCATTAAGGGATCTGCGTCACGAGTCTGTAGTACCGGTGTACGAGACAAAGATCGAACGACGGGACGGCAAGGGATGGCGTGTGACAATACTCAGCCAGTACGCCAGCATGGGCTCGATTGGCGACATGCTCGACACCGTTGGTCAAGTTTCTCTAAGGGTAGCGCGATCGTGGGCCATCCAGCTCCTTGATGCCCTTGACTACATACACAAGAGCGGCTGGGTGCATAGCGATCTCTCTGTAGAAAACATCTGCCTCTTCCGCAACCGCGACCTTGGCGAGACGTCGGTTCGTTTTCGCCGGATCGCCTATGGCTACCGTTTACGAGAGATGAACCGCCTTCATCCGTTCCAAGACACTCAGCAGCCCAAGACTGTGGCTGTTGAAGACTCATGGCGTCCCCCTGAGCTTGGCGTCGCTCGCTCAGGCACTGTCACTCCGGAAACCTCCAAGGCTGAGCCACATGCCGGCGAGGGCACGCGCAATGCGGCAACCACGCGACCGACACGCAAGTCAGATGTTTATATGTTTGGTGTGGCGTTGCTCCAAATGGTTGGTGGGCGGTTCGTCTCCAACGACTACTCCTCACCTTTGGATTACCTCAACAGCCACGACTTTGGTGATGCATTCCGTGATTTTGTTTTGCCAATGCTACGCAAGTCGCCGAAGAAGCGGCCGAGCGCGTTTGACCTCATGCCCTACCAATTCTTGCGGGCGGACGTCCGCTTGGCCGACGGGCAGAGCAGTGGAGCGCCAAGCGCAACTTCCAACTCCCAGGGCTACCGTCTACGCACGGTGCGCTCGCACAGTCAGCCTCGTGGTGGCCGCAGCTCAGTCGATCGGAGGAGCCGGGGATCATTTTCCGGTGTACTACACTCGCGATACTCGCAAGACTTTGACGAAGTGGCCGTGCTAGGTCGTGGCGGCTACGGCGAGGTTGTCAAGGCTCGAAATAAGCTCGACGGTCGTTTTTATGCTGTCAAGAAGATCCAGCATACATCAGACAAGCTCAATTCCATCCTGACCGAGGTCATGTTGCTGTCGCGGCTTAATCACCAATATGTCGTGCGCTATTTTGCTGCATGGCTGGAAGAGGATATTGGAATGCTCGAGGAGGAGCCGTTCGAGACAGATGAGTCCGCGGGCGTAGTCTTTGACACATCTGACCCGACAAAGGGTGATCCAAGCACCACAGAAACCGACAGTGTGGTTCTCGGCCGACTTGGGCCAGAAACTCCAAACTTTGACGACCTCAGTGCGAACATCGATTTCATCTCAAACTCATTGCGGCACGTTGAGTTCGGAGACCCAGACACTGCCTCTGACGATGATGATAGCAGTTCTGTGTTGGAAAGTACCTCGGAAGATGATGACGTTACAGAGAGCTCCAGTTCGTCAGACAGTACTACTGGCTATCAGCGGCGTGGCCATGTGCGATCGAGGTCTGAACCAGAGACGAGTTCTTTGTTTGAGCGTCGGCCATCGCGGGTGAGTGTTGGAAGCGACAGTGCAGTGCGACTTGCCCGTCGGGCTGTGAGGAGCACACTATACATCCAAATGGAGTACTGCGAGAACCACACACTTGCCGATCTTATTCGTGGTGGTCTCTGCGGGCAGCCGGATGAGTACTGGCGATTGTTTCGACAGCTACTTGAAGCCTTATCGCATATACACAGCCAAGGAATCATCCACCGTGACCTGAAGCCACAAAACATATTTATTGATCAGGCAAAGAACGTCAAAGTAGGTGACTTCGGACTTGCGAAATCGATTCATGCGCAGCTCTCTGAGGCGGGTGCCAACGGATCGCACCCCAGCCTCGAATACGACGACCTCACTGGAGGTATTGGGACGACGCTTTACGTTGCTAATGAGGTGATGGCTCCTGGGGCAACTCAATACGACGAGAAGGTGGACATGTATTCGCTCGGAGTGATATTTTTCGAGATGGTGTATCCGTTCGCTACAGGCATGGAGCGGGTCAACATCATTCGCGGTCTTCGGCAGCCTCAGATTGCTGTACCTGATGGATTCAAGGGTCGAAGGTACGAGAGGCAACGGGCCATAGTGACTGAGCTCCTGGACCACGATCCTAAAAAACGACCTTTTGCTCGTGATCTGCTCAAATCGCCTCTTATTCCGCTGCCACAAAAGGATGAGATTGTAAAAGCAGCCCTGGCGAGTTTGGCAGACCCTGTATCGCCGTGGCTCGGGCAGGTCATGAAAGCGCTATTTTCGCGACCGAAGGAGGCCGCCGCTGAAGTGCTCTACGACCGAGTACAGTCCCGGCTAAGCCGACCAACGAAGGCGCCCGCGTCGCACGGGCAGACACCACAGTCCCTGCAGAGTCAACGGGACTACATTTTACAGGCGAAGATGATTGACGCAATGACGGGTGTCTTCCGCCGCCACGGAGCAATGGAGGTCTACGATCGCTCGCTGCTCTTTCCAAGAGCGCCTGTATACCCGTCGACGAACGTTGTGGAGTTGCTCGATACTCGCGGAACGATTCTTCAGCTGCCTTACGACCTAACGTTGCCGTATGCGCGGCGACTCGCTGGCGGGCATGCTCCGACATTCCGCAAGAGTTACTCATTCGACTTTGTATACCGCACAGATGAGCACATAATAGGCCAACACCCGTACCGTTTCCGGGAAGTCGACTTTGATATCGTGAGCACGCTTTCGCACGGACTATCATTCTACGAGGCCGAAACGATAAAGGTTCTCGACGAGGTTGTGGATCTTCTGCCGTGTTTTCGTCCTGGAGCCGTGGTGTTTTACCTGAATCACAGCGACATCCTTCTCGGTGTGCTTGAGGCTTGCGGCGTGGCACGCAGTCAGCGTTACCGTGCACTGCAGTATTTGACGCGTGGGCGGCGAGGGCCGGTGAAGGCCGTGTCGGCGACAGCATTGAACGATCTTGAGGCCTTCAGCTTTCGCGATGATGTTCAACGGGCAGAGTCAAAGTTGTTGCGGCTTCTAGAGGAGCACAGCGGCGGTGGCGCTCGGTCACACCACAAAGCCAGCGGGAGTGTTGGTCCTTCGGCCGAGAGCATGGTCAAGACAATGCATCGAGTGCGTGAAGCACTGGTGGGGGTCAGCAAAGTGGCAACACTGCTGGAGCGGATGGGCGTGGCAAAGAAGATATATCTCGCACCTCTTTCGCACTACAACGAGGAGTTCTACAGCGGCGGGCTGATGTTCCAGGCTGTCGTCGAGGACAAGAGGGCCAGCGGGCCTGTGGCCAAGAACATCATCGCTGCTGGCGGCAGGTACGACCGCCTGGTGGAAAAATATCGGAGCAAGACGTTGGACCACCACGCTCCCGCGGTGCACGCCGTGGGGTTCAACATGGCGTGGGAGTATCTGTACGACCAGATGAGCGCATACAAAGAACAGGTGAGGCGCAAGACCGAGAAGCGACGGCCGCGCCACCACGCAGCGGCGGCGGACGCAGCGCCCAACGCGTGGCTGAGTTCGCGATGTGACGTGCTTGTTTTCTCATTTTCAGCGGCGAACATCCGCACGTACTGTGTCGACGTACTGCGCGACCTGTGGGCGCATGGCATACGCGCTGACATGGCGCGGCCGGTGACGTCGTCGGAGGACCTGTGCAAGCTAGCTGTCGAGGACGGCATCAACTGGGTCGTGATCGTGAAGCAGATCAGCAGCTATGCTGGCGGCGGCAGCCACGCGCACAACAACCACCGGCCGTTGAGGGTCAAGAACCTTGCCCAGGACGTGGACACGGACGTCGACTTTGACGAGCTGCCGTCGCACTTGGCTATGGAGATCTCAGAGCGCGAGAAGGCGATAGGTGGCGGCCCCAGCCGGGGAGACGGCGCTGTGCCGACGGCGCATGCGCCTCCAGCAAAGGGCCATCACGGGCAGCGGTACGCCGAGGGCGACGTGGCTCGTGAGTCGCTGGACGGGAGCCGGCAGCGGGTGGTGGTGGTGCCGAACGAGCCCAAGAAGGCCGGGCCGAAGAAGGTGCGACGGGAGCAAGAGGAGGTGTCTCGGGCGGAGGCAAGCTCGTTTCTGCAGGAGCTGGCGGAGGCGCCCGTTTTCGCGCTCGACGTGAAGGTCGAGGTGCTCGAGGCGATGGGCGCGACGTCGCTGGAGCCGCAGGACCAGTGGCGGCGCAAGGTGGTGGGCCTGGCGCCGTACCAAGAGGCGTACATTTTGAAATGCTACAACGCGCTCGTCAAGGAGCGCACGCGCGGGGCCAAGTACGCCCTGCTTCATTCTATCAAGACCGACAAGACTGTCGTGTGCGAGATGAAGTGATGTACATAATAAGATTTGCACTCGGGGTTGTGGAGTGCGAGGGTGAGGGTTGCCACCGGGTTGGGGTGAGGGTAAGGGTGTTGCCAGCGGGGTTGGGCGAGGGTAAGGGCAGTTGTCACGCCGATCAGGGCCAGGGGAGGTTTATTGCCACCCATGGCTTGGGCAAGGGCTGTTGCCAAGTTAGGGCAGGGTACGGGTTTGCCACCCGGGGCTAGGGCCAGGGCTAGGTTTGTTGCCACCCAGGGTTGCCACCAGGGCAAGGGTTTCGCCACTCGTCGCGTTACCCGGCCGGGGCTGTGAGCAACAGCCATTTGTGAGAGCGAGCACTGACAACGGAAACCGGCCGGGCGAGGGCCAATTGATAGACAACCATGCCTCCTACACCGCCGTTCAAGGTCACCTCGCTGTACGAGTACGAGTCGGAGCACGCCGACGACCTCACGTTCGGCGTCGGCCAGTCCATCACCGTCACACGGATCGAGGACGCCGACTGGTTCACCGGCACCTACCGGGCCGCCGATGGCACCGAGAGGCACGGCATGTTCCCTCGGAACTTTGTCGAGATAGCCGAGGCGTCCACCGTGGGTCGTCCCGTGCCCCAGCCGCCGTCGGCAAAGGCCGTTCCTGCCGAGACAGAGCCCAAGGACATTGCCTCCGCCATCAGCCAGCATCGCCAAGCAGATTCCGCCGACGAGGACGACGACAACGACGACTGGGACGAGGACGGTGGCGACGGCCGTGCTGCTCGGCCGCAGACGTCTCCCGTCGCGGCCAGTAGGAGCCAGGCCCCGGCTGCCAAGCCGGCGCCGTCTGGCGACGCCACCGGGGCTCGTGCCGAGCACACGCCAGTTTCGGCCGGCGCTGCTGCCGTGCCGAGCGCGACACAGCCGTCTGGACCTCCTCAGCCTGCAGACCAGCCCAGGGCCGAGGAAGACCGACCGTCGAGCGCCAAGAATGCCGACATCACGTCGCCGCAGCTGCGTGGCTCGTTCAGAGACCGCATCGCAGCGTTCAACGTGGGAGGAAACAGCGCGCCTGCGCCCATGCCGTCGGCAAAACCGACGGAATCATCGTTTGTACGGAAACCTTATGTCCAGCCTAAGAGCTCGTATGTGCCGAGCGTGCCAAAGTCCACCCAGTACAAGCGGACGTCTGTTGAGTCCGCTGACCGCCCAGAGGCTGCGGATACCGAAGAGCGAGCGCCAGCACATCACAGGACCACCTCGTCGACAGCCGAGGCAACTGCATTCAGTGGGGTCATTGGTGGCGACAGCGACGAGGACAAGGAGGCGGCGCCAACAGAGACCGCCACATCGCCTGTAGCTGAAGGTGCGGGTGTGAGCTTGAAAGAGCGCATAAAGCTCCTGCAACAGAAGCAAGCCGAGGAGCAAGCTCGACTGGCGGCCATTGCTGCCGGAAAGAAGAAGAAGGCACCCCCGGCGGCACCAGGCGCCGCTGGCGGCCAGCAGCAAGGGGCTGGACTCGATGCGTCACATACTGGCGGTTCGGCTACAGGCGATAGCCTTACGCGGACGACATCACGCGACAGCACAGGCTCTGCAGCTGCTCCTCCACCAGCCGTCCCCCCGACCATCACTGGGGAGTCCATTACCGAGGAGGAGCCAGAGGAGGAGGAACATCACGAGGAAGATGAGGATGAGGAGGACGCTGAAGAAGCGCGTCGCGTCGCGTTACGCGAGCGGATGGCGAAGATGAGTGGTGGTATGGGAATGCTGGGCATGCTAGGCGTTCCCGGCATTCCCTCCGGTGCCACAGCTGCTCCCCCGCCAAGGCAACGTGAAGAAGAGGCTGCACGCGAAGACGAGGGTGGCGAGAGGGCAAAGCCGCGCGCCATGATGGGACAAGCCCTACCGGGTCTGGCGCTGCCCGGTGCCTCGCTGCTTGGCTCAGAAGATCGTGAGGACGATGAAGACAACGAGGGCGATGAAGGGGACCAGGAGGACCATGAAGCCCGTTCTACCCGTGATCCACTTGAAAAGGCAGGTGCTGGACAAGTGGCTGGCATTTCAGCCCAGTCGCCTCAGCAGGCGTCAGTTGAAAAGGAGAAAACGCGCGAGACCGGAGGGTATGAGGACGAGGATGGTCTCGGCTCGCCCGATGCAACAGAAACAGAGATGTGTGAGTATTAGGATCGCGATGCTCTGAGCCATGAAACTAATACAGCGAGCAGAAAGAGCGGAGTGTTCGACATGGCTGACATGGATGCCGCCCTTCCTAGCACTCATGAAGTGCCTCAAACTGACGCAGACGGCGCTGTCTTCCATGACGCTCATGCGGTGCCACCGCCAGAGTCCACTCCTCCAGCGCTGCCCAGGCGCGATCTGCCGGACGACTCCGACGAGCTAGGGGATGACGAGAAAACGGAGAGCGAGGACAATTTGCAGGCAAATATCCTGACTTCGCCTGCACCTGTTGTCGACCAATCCGATCGGTTTCCTACTCCACCAAAGCGGCAAAGCTTTGTTGGCGGTTCGGGCGTGATTCCGCCTATCCCGCAGTCCCCTACTGGTCGCAGACAGTCTTCGGGCTTCGGGTCAGGTACGCCAACATCTGGTCGCGCTCCACCACCACCGCCACCCGGCGATGAGCCTGCGAGGGGACTGGCGCGTGCGAGCACTGGTGGGCCGTCACAACCACCTCCACCAGTGGCCAAAACGAGCGGCTCGCCAACGTTGCGTCGTGCTAGTACTGGTCCGTCGCACCGGCCACCGCCACCACCCGTGCCGACCGGTCTACGCAGTCACCCTCCGCCCCCTCCCGTGCCTGCCGGAGAACGAGCCGCTCCAGCTGCGGCAGAGAGCCGGATTGCGGAAGATTCGTCGTCCGAAGTTGCTGGCTACGATGCCGACGAGGACACTGACATGAATGCTAGCGCCTCGGTAGATGAGGAAGCGACCACGCCATCGCGTCGGGAGTTTGGGGCAGCGGCGGTTGGCACGGCGGCTGCGGGTGCTGGTGCAGCTGGATCGGCCGCCATGGGACGAGGCAGCCCGCGTATGACGACGACTCCTGGCCAATTGCGGTCTCCGCAGACACCGCAGCACGGTTTCACGGCGGGTGGCTTTGGTTCGCTTCCTGGACACGGACCGGGGCCGGGGGTTGGCGCGCCACCGCTACCGCCCCAGGCGCCTCCACAGTCCCCTCCCATTGGTCCGGCCTACAGCGGTCAGCTGCCGTCTCCGCAGGTGCACCAGCGTGGCCCGTCCAGCGATATGCGATATGACGGGCGGCGGTCGCTTGAAGGACGGCACTCGAGTGATCTGGGGTTGCGCAAGTCAGCTGACTATGCGCGACGGAGCGGCGACGACGGTCAGGGATTTGTAGCTCGAGACATTCCCATGAGCCCAGACTCGCAGTGGTGGCTGTATCCAGCGTCGGCGCCGCCAGCGCTGTCGGGACAGGAGCGAGAGCTCATCTACGAGATAGACGACAACCGGACGACAAAGCGTGGCGGGGCGGTGATCGTGACGCGGGACGTCTATGTGCTGTACCACGACTACTCGCAGACGGTGGTGACGGCAACGTACGACGAGCGGGACCCCGTGGGGTCTGTTACTTTTTCACAGCGGCACGAGCCGCCGCCACCGCAGTGGCGGCAGGACCAGCTGGACGATGTTTGGTCACTGTATGGCGCCAAGCTGTTTGACCTGGCACAGCGGGCGGCGCAGAACCCGCGTGGCGCGGCTATGGGCGCGGTGTCGCAGGGCGAGGGAGCAGGCGACAGCAGCGACCTCGGGCACGCGGCGGCGCAGGGCCAGCTGGGCTGGGTGCCGTACTTGGTGAGCCGGGTGCCGGGGGCGCTGCCGTCGGTTGGTGTGCGGTCGCACGGAGCGCTGGTGTATGTGAACCTGGGCAACGCGTCGGTGCGGCAGTACTCGGAGATCCGGCCGGGCGATGTGGTGGCGTTCCGCGGGGCGCGGTTCCAGGGCCACCGGGGTTCGTTGCACCAGAAGTACAGCGTGGAGACGTCAGCGCTGGGGGTGGTGGCGGAGTGGGACGGCACCAAGCGCAAGGTGCGGGCGTACGAGGTTGGCGGCGGCACCGACCGGGTACGGGTGGAGTCGTACCGGCTGAACGACCTCAAGTCGGGCGAGATCAAGATCTTCCGGCTCGTGGGGCGGAACTACGTGGGTTGGGATTCGTAGGCGGCGGGGGCCGCGGCATTAGACAGAGTATACATGTTGCCATGTGGGTGGCGTTGTTCATTGTGTTGCCGGTGCCAGGGCCGTGTCACTGTGTACGTTGCCGGAGCGTGCTGGGCCCGTTATTGTATTGTGTACGTTTGCCGCTTGCGGACATTTGTGGTGTGTACAGCTGCCGGTTCCGGACATTTGTGGTTTGTACAGCTGCCGGCTACGGACATTTCGCGCTGTGTACGGTTGCCGGTTACGGACATTTCGCGCTGTGTACGGTTGCCGGTTACGGACATATCGCGCTGTGTACAGTTGCCCGACGCGGACATAGGGCGCTGTGCGCAGTGGCGCGGTGCCCTTGTGCCCAGAGCCGTGTGCATACGTCGCCACCGCGTGCCACCGCGTGCCGCTGCCCGTTACGGCGCCGCGCCACCGCGGGCCAGTCACGTGCCCGACCTTCACGTGCCCGTTTTGTTGAGCGCCGCGGCACCCAATGGGGTGCGTCAGCCAACCGTTGACGCGTCCGGCCCAATGACGTGCTCCGGGCGCCGGGGCAACCCGGGGACGCAGGGCTAGGGTTAGCCGCCAGGCTCGGGGATTCCGACCACTCGAACCGAAAATTTCAAAGGCACGTTTTTTCCCCCACAACCATACAAAAAGGCACACCCGGGCCCGGATCCGCTGCGCGCCGTTCAAACCACTGCCACATACTCTCCACAAGACCATGACCCAGCCCGTCAACGAGACCTTCTTCTTCACGTCCGAGTCGGTCGGCGAGGGCCACCCGGACAAGATCTGCGACCAGGTGTCGGACGCCATCCTCGATGCGTGCCTCCGCGAGGACCCGCTCTCCAAGGTGGCGTGCGAGACCGCCACCAAGACCGGCCTCGTGATGGTGTTTGGCGAGATCACCACCAAGGCCACCCTCGACTACCAAAAGATCATCCGCGACACCATCAAGCACATTGGCTACGACCACTCCGAGAAGGGCTTTGACTACAAGACCTGCAACGTGCTCGTCGCCATCGAGCAGCAGTCGCCCGACATCGCCCAGGGCCTCCACTACGAGAAGGCCCTCGAGGACCTCGGCGCCGGCGACCAGGGCATCATGTTTGGCTATGCCACCGACGAGACCCCCGAGCTCCTGCCCCTCACCGTGGTGCTCTCCCACCGCCTCAACGCCGCCCTCGCCGCCGCCCGCCGCGACGGCTCGCTCCCCTGGCTGCGGCCCGACACCAAGACCCAGGTCACCGTCGAGTACCGCCGCGACGGCGGCCGCGTCGTCCCCCAGCGGGTCGACACCGTCGTCATCTCCACCCAGCACTCGGACGACATCTCCACCGAGGATCTCCGCCGCGAGATCCGCGAAAAGATCGTCAAGCGGGTCATTGACGCCAAGCTGCTGGACGAAAACACAAAGTACCACATCCAGCCCTCCGGCCGCTTCGTCATTGGCGGCCCCCAGGGTGACGCCGGCCTCACCGGCCGCAAGATCATCGTCGACACCTACGGCGGCTGGGGTGCCCACGGCGGTGGTGCCTTCTCCGGCAAGGACTTCTCCAAGGTCGACCGCTCGGCCGCCTACGCTGCCCGCTGGGTCGCCAAGTCGCTTGTGGCTGCTGGTCTCGCCAAGCGCGCCCTCGTCCAGTTCTCGTACGCCATCGGCGTGGCCGAGCCGCTGTCCATCTTTGTGGACACCTACGGCACCTCGGACCGCAGCTCGGAGGAGCTCGTCAAGATCATCCGCGACAACTTCGACCTGCGTCCCGGTGTCATTGTCAAGGATCTCGACCTTGCGCGCCCCATCTACCTGAAGACCGCCTCGTACGGTCACTTCACCAACCAGGAGAACACGTGGGAGCAGCCTCGGAAGCTCAAGTTCTAAGTCTGTCTTCTTTCTCTGTGATGATTTGCTCTTCATGATATCGCGTGGCGTTCAACCCGTCCGCGGCTTACGATGATTGATGCCTGGAGTTTCGGTAATGTGTTACGAAAAATCGCTGTAATGTAGGGGGGGAAAGTGTGGAGAGCAAGTCGCCGACTTGCGCTGGTCTTCAACGGACCGCTTGTGCATATAGAATATATCATAGTCATTCTGCCATCCTCTGTCCGCTCTTGGTTTGGCCGGTTGTCACGTCTTTGGGACAAAATATTTTGCGTTAAAGTCCCTCGGGCTTGACATGACGAAACCGCGGTTAAAGGTCGTGCCGCCACACTGGCACACGCACAGAATCCGCGCGAAGCGGCGCTGGTTCGGGCGCACCCCGCTCGACGTGCTGGCCAGCGAGTTTCGTGACCGGCCGCTCAGCTACTACGTGCGTGATTGCAGTTCGCAACTAGTCACGTGACTAACACAGCAGGAAGCTCTTCGGGCCGGCAAAGTGGCAATTGTCCGGGGTATCGGCACGAGAGACGGCCCGAGGCGCATATCCAGCGAGGATGAGCTGCTGGTGACGACGTTCCAGAGCGGGGATGGTCTGGAGCACACTGTTCACTGGCATGAGCAGCCTGTGCCGGACGCTCCTGTTGACGTGGTGGCGTCGACCTCTGATCTGCTAGTTGTAAACAAGCCTGCCGGGATTCCTGTCCACCCCACCGGTCGCTTTCGCTTGAACTCGGTGACTGAGATGTTGCGGGCCGAGACAGGCCAGGTGCTGCATCCTTGCCACCGTCTTGACAGACTTACCTCGGGGGTGCTCCTGCTGGGCCGGACGCCTCGTGCTGCTTCTGCCGTACAGCAAGCAATGCGACTGGGTACCGTGCAAAAGGAGTATCTGGCACGCGTGGCAGGTCAATTTCCCGCAGAAGCCGACTGTGACACGCCCATCGTCCTCGTCGACCCCAGCAAGTCGAGCGCAGGGTCCGGCGTGAAGCCACCCCAGCCGGCCCGGACAATTTTTCGGCGGCTGGGCTACGACGGCAAGGAGAGTCTTGTGCTGTGTCTACCACAAACGGGCCGAACACACCAGATAAGAATCCATTTGCTGCTACTGGGACACCCCATAAGTAACGACCCTATATACAGCCGCCATGGCACCACTTACCGAGGCATCATGGAGGCAGTCTTGCGTGGCGACTCGTCGGCCGCCCTGTACGAGGACGCACGGCAGCAGTACATAATGGCCAAAGAGGCGCTGCAGACCTGCGGCGAATGCCCCGAATGTGGCGCCATGCTGCACCAGGAACCGGACTCTGCGAGCCTGGTACTGTGGCTGCATGCCTCGAGATACTCTGGCGACGGCTACGACTTCACTGCGCCGCCACCTACATGGGCGACGGACTTTGGACAGGCTACCGATTAGCATTTTTGTCTGTAGACATTAGCAGTGGCGGAAACCCCTGTTGGACGAGCTGCGTGTTGAGAGCTCGCCAATTCACACGCGCGTTTGACTTTGCCACCCATGCCGGTGGATTGGCTGCCATCCGGGCGGCAATTGCTACAAGTCCACGCATGTGTGAGCGGAGCTGCTCGCCAGTAGCAGACTCTGGTAACCGCAGTATGCGAAGCATGTACACGCCGTCGGCCGCTGCTCCGTGCTGGAGGTATGCCTCGAAGAATGCTTGCCGGATCCGGCGCCGCGCGACTGCCCTGGTGACGGCGTAGTCGAAGGGGTTGCGGCTCTGCGACGGATTTCCGACGTTTGCTGTCGTTGTGGGCCCTCGACTCAAGGCCTTTATGGGTTCACTGTCGGCCGTCAACATGCCATTGTAGGATTCGCCTTTGCCGAACCACGCCAGCACTGATGGCGACGTCTTCTTGGCTCGGCAGAGGAAATGAGTCGGGGGAAAGTAAGTGGCAATGAAGTCGTCGCAATGATACGCTCTCACTGTCACAGAGAGCGCGTTGTTCGCGTAGAGTGCTCTGATCAGGGGCGACGGGCATCCCTTGAGCTCCTGGGCGCACTTGGCCACTTTGGGGCGTGCAGGGCGTTCCGGCTGAGCCCCCGAGCGGCCTGATCTTTGTCTCGGGCCCTCCGGGCGGCTCCGGGGCCCTGCTTCCGGCCGTTTCCTGGCGCCTCGCGCCGCTTGCGATGGTGCCAGGTCAGCCACGGGCCCTATGGTGATCTTGGTGTCTCGGCGGGCACGCTGCGCACCGGGGGGCCCAGGTGGCTTACCGGAGGCCCGGGAAGGAGCCTTGATCGTCTCCCGGACGGCCCTCTCGGCCACTCGAACGGCCTTCATGGTCGCGAAATTTCACTGATAAGCCCAAATCGGGAGCTTATCTGCAACCCTGCACCGCACGCGTTTTACGTCACTTCTGGGGCGTGACCTCTTGATGCCTTCGCCCGCAATCACGTCAAGCACCAGGATGACGCTAGGCCGGAGCCCGCCCGCTCGGCGGCTGTGGGTGAGACGCCAGAATGCCACGCCGACGTCGCTGCTGGTCCACGAGGCGGACCTCGTCGACGACCTCAAGGTCGCCATCCTCCAGCGGTACCCGACGACCCTGGGCCGGACAGCAGACCCAGCAGATCTGTTGCTACGGCTAGTGGTGCCTTCAGCATTCAGGTTCCCGCCCTCTCAGGCGTCTCACAAGCACCAGAACAGCGGCCAGACCAGCTCTGCCCAGAGTCCCAGCGTCGCCCGGTTTGGCAGCCCTGTTTCCTTGGGAGTCTCCTCCAACAGCCCTCCTTCGCGTCGGCGACGTCCCGGATTTGGCCAACGTGCTTCCGGCTCGGTCGATCTCAGCTCGCATGCCTCCGACCAGCAAGGACCCAAGTCGCCGACCCAGGAAATCACCCTCCAGCCCGACGACAACCTTTTCAAGCTGCTCGATACCTACTTTCCCCAGGGTATGAGTATGCAGGACGCCATAGTTATAGACACGGCGACGCCGCCAATGCCACCGCCTCCACCGCCAATCCTGTCTCATCAGACACCGCATCAGGGGTTCATGCTGCCAACAACACACGTGGCGGGCCACATGCCACCTGAGGGCTACTTTGCGCCCCCGCAGAGCTCATCGCCACTCATCCAGGTCGTGTCGCCGCCGACTATGGAGGTTCCACCCCCCTCCGGTGCTATGGCGACGAGCATCCCCCAGTCCTCGCCACACGGCTTACCAATGCCACCGCAGCCTATGCCTCCTACTTCAGTCAAAAGTCCACCGCCAACCAGCGCCAGTGGCGTAATTCTGCTGCCGAGGCAGGTCCGAATACAGCCAAGCAAGACACTGAAGCGCAACTCTCGGACAAATCCCGAAAAAGCTTTGAGTGCCGACAACAGTGCGAACAGTAGCAACCACAGCTTGTCAATGTCTCGGGAGAATTCTGCGTCGCACGAGCAAGACGGGCGAGAAGACACCCCGACATGGCATGGCAGCCTCGAGCGGGACGCCACCGCCACGGTGACATCGCCGATGCAGCCGGTCCAGTCTCCCATCAAGCCGATACATTCTGAGCTCACATCAGTCGGACTCAATGTGTCAGAGGCTGCGGCGCGTACGATAAAGAACCTTGAACTCCCTGACGGCGGGCTCGACCCGCGGTTTAATGACCTGGATGGGGACGCCATTGATGCCGTCGACGGCCCGCGGGCAATGGCGACAGTTGCAGGAGCGACTGGCCAGCTGAACCACAGCCGATCAAGCAGTGTGACCTCTGACGTTGGGGTTGTGTCGCCGCATCCCACAGAAGTGCTTTCAGAGGCGCTCATCAAATCGCCGCCACGGCCATCACACTTATCGAATGGCGAACCGCACGGCGCTGAGATTGCGCTTTCAGCCAGCTCCTCCCAGCACTCTGTCACTAGCTCCACAAGTGACAGGCAGTCGCGACAAGGCAATGACCCTGTGGATTCACACACAGAGCTGCAACGGAGCGCAAATGCAAAGCAGAGCTCGGTCATCCAAACGACGGCGTCTTTCGGAGCAACATCGATGGTGCGACCAGCGCCAACTGACCAGGAGGGGCCGGCACCCTCTGGCCCACAGAGCATTGGGGAAGGAGTGGTTCCCCAGATCAACGTTCTCATCGTCGAAGATAACGTTATCAACCAAAAGATTCTGGAGACGTTCATGAAGAAGAAAAACATCCGGAGTGCCGTAGCCAAGAATGGCAAAGAAGCGCTCGAGAAGTGGAAGCAAGGTGGATTCCACCTGGTATTGATGGATATTCAAATGCCAGTCATGAGTGGCATTGATGCTACTAAGGCCATTCGAAGGTTGGAACACCAAAACCGCATCGGCGTGTTCTCTGATGTTGACCCGTCGGCATCAGCCGAACCTCTGTCACCAAAGGACGTACTCGACACCAACAAGTTTCGGTCACCTGTCATTATTGTGGCGCTGACAGCGTCGTCGCTCAGCGCAGACAAGAGCGAGGCACTGGCCGCCGGCTGCAACGACTTTTTGACGAAACCGGTGAATTTGCAATGGCTGGAGCAGAAGATCATGGAGTGGGGGTGCATGCAAGCCCTGATTGATTTCGAGGGCTGGCGGCAGTGGAACTACCATATGGGCCCGTCGTTGCCGCCCGTGGGCCTTGGGGTGGATGAATCCTCATCTGTCTATGCCAACAGCGCTACGACCAGTAATCAGGCAAATAATCGTCAAGCAGACGGCCGTGGCGGCGGGAGAGCAATGGCGCGGGCATTGGGGGTGCGACGACAGAAGAGTAGATCGTTCTCCCGCAACCGCTCGTTGAAACGACAGCAGGGGATCGACAACCTCAAGCCTCTGACAAAAGCGGGAAACTCGAGTAGTGGCTCGGGTGACTCTTATCATAGTGTCAAGTCCACCAATTCGGTAAGCAGCAACGGCACGCTTTCGTCGCCCAAGCTACCTCATGCCACAGTTAGAGGACGAACAGAAGTGAATGTTTAGATATTTAATAGCGCGTGTACATAATGCAGAACATTTCTCTCAGTCTGATAGCACCCATTACTGAGATGGTCATGGCGGTGGATGGCCGCGATGCATGTCATGAGCCCATCGTGGCGAAGGCGTAAGCCAACACAAGACGATGGCCACAAAGGGCCAGCATGGTGCCAAGCGGAGGAAGCTGCAACCGCCTACTGGGCCACAGGATGAGTCGTCTGCGACAAAGTCCGTTACCGTGTCTCCTCAACCCTCTCCTCCTCCTGACGATCCTGCGGCCAAGTATGCCGACAGAGCCCTATGGCCAGATGAATTACGAAGGCTAGAACGGTTGCATCGCGCCCTATGCACCGTGACGACGTTCCTCGGCTGTCGCAAGCATGTTCCTACGACATTTGAAAACCTTCAAACGTCTGTGGAGAAGGCAGCAGGATTTCCTTTGACCATCCGTGATGTAGCACGCCTCAAAGCTTTGGTGCCGTCTGATCTTGTCTTTGAATACGTGGACAAACATCAACTTGACCTCACACCGGAGCCTGAGATATGGAAGAGCCGTAAGGGCATGCGCCAGCGCGAGCCGGACGTGTATGCCGCGGCGGCGGAGACGGTTGGTGGTGACGAGAAACAAAAAGACGGCAGCGAAAACAGTGAAGCCCTCTTGATAGACTTTGTAAACGGCAAGCTCAAGGGCTTCTACGAAATGACCTCGGGGAGCGGGAGTAAACGCGAAATGAAGATGCCCCAGTACTCTACAAGCACTCTATTGAAACTGATAGAGAAACGTCACCGGGTCTTTGTGCTCGCGGTACAGCGTTTTCTAGCTCGTTGTGCGGGCGACACGGGTGCGAACTCGAACATAATATTGCCTGGGCGAGGTTCGGCCGCCGTTGACCCAATTGCCACATTGGAGGAAAAGAGCCTGAGCCACATCCCTGAGCCCAAGGGGCGCTTCATCGACCCTGTGCAAGCACTGGACAGAGGTAGTAGCGCTTCTGCCCCGGGCTGCCAGGAAAGGAAGTCCATGACAGATGTTGTGAAAGTGCTGACTCTACCCGAGGAGCAAGGCGGCGACTACCTGGGTCAAGTTGTCCAAGACGGTGCATTTGAGTTTCCAGCACGCTCACCAGCATATGGTGAGCTCGACACAGGATTGCTTCCGCCTGTACAGCACGCCCTCGAGCAAACACGTGGTATCAAGCGTCTCTACTCTCATCAAGCGGAAGCCATCAACGCTGTCAGGGCGGGCAAACATGTAATTATCAGCACCGCAACTTCGTCAGGCAAGTCGCTTGTATACCAGGTGCCTGTGCTAGAAGCCCTATGCGCAGCCCATGGGGTAGTGGGCAGCGCGACACATGTAACAGAGAGCGGCTTTGAGCTAGACTCTATTGAGCCTAGCGACAACTACATCAGCTCAGAACCTGCCAATAGACAAGTGGTTACGGCTATGTATATATTCCCGACAAAGGCTCTGGCACAAGACCAGAAAAGAGCTTTCTTGGATTTGCTCCACCGCATTCCACAGCTGTACGGCCTGGTCGCTGATACCTACGATGGCGACACACCCAAACGTGAGCGGGAAAGAATTCGCCAGGATGCCAGCGTCATTTTCACGAATCCAGATATGCTGCACGCTAATCTTTTACCCCTTCACGAGCAGTGGGCCCCGTTTTTACGTGGACTTCGGTTCGTCGTGGTAGACGAGCTGCACATATACAATGGCCTCTTTGGGAGCCATGTAGCTCTGGTCATGAGACGGTTGAATCGCATTTGCCATTCGCTCGGCAACTATTCAGTGCAATTCATTTCGTGCTCTGCTACTATCCGCAATCCTATGCGCCACATGAAGGTCATGTTTGGTCTTGATGGCTCCGACTCTGTGGAGATGGAAGCAGGCACTGACAAAGGACCCGGGAGTCCGACTGAACCTACGAGTACCAAAGAGCCTGTGGACACGGTGCGGGACGATGGCACGGATTTCGCCACTGTCTCAGAATTGTCCCCATTGGTGCCCGTTCGCATGAAAGCTCACACTCCATGTCACGAGCCAGAGACAGAGGGTGATGTTGTGTTGATCGATACGGATGGCTCACCTATGGGCAGGAAATATTTCCTTTGCTGGAATGCTCCGTTCATATCGCCCACCGACAAGTCATCGGGCCGTGTACACGTTGTCACTGAGGGTTCGCGGCTATTCGTCAAGCTTGTCACTATGGGTGTGCGTGTGATTGCCTTTTGCAAAGTTCGGAAAGCTTGTGAACTGCTTATTCGAGCAGCGCGAACCAAACTGGAGGAGGCCGGCCGCACCGACCTTGTCGAGAAGATTATGTCCTATCGCGGTGGGTACTCGCCTCAGGACCGCCGGCGCATTGAACATGAACTTTTCACAGGCCAGCTCCTGGGTGTGGTGGCCACTAATGCCCTCGAGCTTGGTATCGACATTGGTTCCTTGGAAGCTGTGCTGATTGTAGGCTTTCCGTTCAACATTGCAAACGTGAGACAGCAGAGTGGGCGAGCCGGGAGACGGAGTAATGATTCTCTCAGCATTCTTGTTGGCTCTGGCGATCCCGTGGATCAGTATTTTATGCAACACCCTCGCGAGCTCTTCTTGCGGCCCAACTCGGACCTTACTCTTGACCTATGCAACCCCCTTGTTTTGGAGGGCCATTTGCAATGTGCAGCGAAGGAATTGCCACTCGTTGCCGATGATGCCATCTACTTTGGTACTTCAACCGTTCAGCTTGCCCAGGAAAAGCTCGTAGAGGACATTGATGGCGAGCTCGTGTACTGGACTCCCCATTCAAAGTTCTTGCCATGGCCACCCGCGCATGTGACCCTCCGGAACATCGAAGAAGAGCAGTTTGCTGTCGTTGATGTGACAGACGGCCGTAATGAGGTCATTGAGAACTTGGAGGTGTCGCGGACGCCGTTCACAGTGTACGAAGGGGGCATTTTCATACACCAAGGTTACCCCTATCTGGTTCGCGAGTTCAACTTTGATGGCCGCTTTGCCAAAGTGGAGAGGGTAGATGTCGATTGGACAACTCGTCAGCGCGATCTTAACGACGTCGATCCAGTGGAAATTGAGACCTATCGCCGCCTTCGAGGAGGCCATTTCGGAACTTTTGACGGAAATATTTGGGATCCAGAGGAGCCGTCGACACCGCCCCCTCCAAACTCGGAAGTTCGCATGGCTCGGCCGCCTACTGCGTTCTATGGGAAGATTCGCATTGTGACAATCGTGTTTGGATTTTTCAAAATCGATGCTCGTCAGCGCATCATGGACGCTGTGGAGGTGGACAATCCGCCCATCATCATAAATTCGAAAGGATTTTGGATCGATGTCCCGAAGGAAGCGCTCCGGATACTCAAGCGCAAGAAGCTTAACGCAGCAGGGGCAATTCATGCTGCTGAACACGCTATTATGTCGCTTCTACCCACTTTCGTAACGTCAGTGCCGGGGGATGTGCGCACAGAGTGCAAGGTGGCAGAGAAGGAATTTTCAGAACGGGCCACCGAGCGTAAACGTCCCGCTCGGCTCATCTTTTATGACTCTCGCGGGGGAGAGCAGGGCTCGGGGATTACTACCAAAGCGTACGAATACGTGGATGAGCTGGTTGCTCAGGCGTATGAGCGACTGGCGTCTTGCCACTGCGAAGGAGGGTGCCCGGAATGCTGCGCTTCGGAAACATGCAAAGAAAACTCCCTGGTCCTCTCCAAGGTTGGTGCGCGGGTTATCCTCAACATTTTGGCTGGACGAGAGTTAGACCTCGACTCTGTGCCTGAGGGGAGGGAGCCAAATATGCCGGACGTCGACTATCAAGAGACGATCTCAGATATCACGGGTGGAGTTGCACTCTCACCACAGGCTCGTGCCCAGCGAATGGCTGAGCTAGACGCGCGGTCTATGTACGGCCCAACGTCTCGACGGGCCCTGTCCCCTCCGCCGTATGGCAGCCCTCGCCGATCTGGTCCCGCGAAAGCTCGATCAAACGAGAGCACGTCAGTTACTGTGGGGAGTGGTGACGTCCTTAGCCCCATCACCAAACGTCGTGGCCAGGCACGCCAGCTGCGAGGACGCCAGTTGGAGTTCTGACATGATCGTGTATATTTTAAGTCATTATTTTACCAGAGGAGGTTCTGCTGCACTGCGCCGCCACCGTTTTGCGTAACGACGTAGTTGCTCGCCCGGTACTCTGTGTCGTCGTCATCTATGGTGATAAGGGGTTGAACAGGGTCTGACGGTGGTGCCGCTGCCGCTGTGATGTTCAGTTGCTGCATTTGCTGTGTGGGGGGATTGAGGGGCGGAGTCGCCACGCTCCGTTGGTTTGCGAACGATCCTAGACTCGGTTGATGGCGAAGGCCAGGATGGTTGAATATCTGTTCATGCTGACTTTGGCCTGGCGGAATTACGCCTGCCATTAGGGACGCCATGCCATTCTGGCTTATTCCCGATGTGACTCGCGAGCTTTGAGCTGTGCTATCCCCGCTAACAGGCGGTGTTGGGAACGGAGCACTAACTGTGGGAGCAGCCACAGCGCCCGTGCCTGTGGCAGGCTGGCTGCCTTGACGCCCCACAAGGGCGGGGCTGTCTGGCAATGAACGCTTCTTTGCCAGACGAAATACCTGGTTCACAGGCTTCAGGTATATAGTGGACAGCGTGCCGATGTTCATTTCCAGGTCATCCAATACTTCCGGGGGCATCCTATCAGGCTCTGTAGCGATAACGGGAACCCCCTCCATGACCAGTCGCTTAGCAGACGCTGGCTCGCTGGACAGCAAACGCCAATACATGAACCCCCGATCCCGTAAGTCAGGGTTGTCTGTTTCCTCTGTGGCCAACTTGAGGATGCGTGGTACAAGGCTCTGGCCCTTTGTTGGCCGCAAAAGAAACAGCTTTACAACTGCTGTGAGCAGGGCAAGCTGGACTTGGAGTGGCTCTTCGCTGAACGTCGTAAGGAACTGTTCGAGCAGAGTGTGTGAATTGGCAATTCTGTCGGCGTAGTGGCCCACGATCCAAATCATGGCCGCCTTCGGTTCCGGCTCGTCGAGGGTTTCAAGGTTGTCGCAGAGCAGAGAGATTACGCCCTCATAGCGATTTGGGTAACGCCGAAATATGTTCTTTATGACGACTGTTGCCTCCTGGACAATGTATGAGACCTTGCTTTCCACAAGCTCCATCAAAGCATCCAGGCATGGTTCTGCAGCAGATTCGAACTTCACTGCAAGTTTCCCTATCGCCCTCACGCTCTTGCGTGCCATTTGCACGTCGATTTCGGTTGCATATTCGCGTAGTTCGCGTAGTACGAACCCGATATTGTCAGCGTTGGCTAGTAGAAATATGATCTCCAGCTTTGTCTTCTTGACGTAGATAGGGTCATTGTAGCGTAGAAAGAACGCTTTCACGTCCAAAGATCCCAGCAGCTCTGGCCGCGACTGGAGCAACAGAATGCAGTTGCAGAGCGCGAGATATTGAATCTCTGGCGGTTTTGACATCAAAATGGCGAATGCCGGTCCCACCTTCCGCGATAGTTGGCGAGTCACGGAACCATTCTCGTCATTGACGTAGTTGAGGAAGTAAACGATTGCTTTGACAGCCCCGAGTACCACTGAGGCGTTGGCGTGCTGCAACCGGGGAATGAGGCGCTCCATCATGACCTGTGCTTCCTCGGTGGTCTGGGGCACGAAGCTTTGTAGCGCATTCAGGATGTAGGTCTGGGCCCATTCGTTGCATTCAGGCAAGATCCGTGCCAGACTCATGGCATGGGCGCGGTCTATGCTGAGTTGAAGGTCCTTTGCCTTCTCTGTGATATCTGTAAGAGCTGCGAGTGCTGCTGCCACTACGGTCGAGTTACCGTCGCTGAGCAGGCCGTTTAGATCGAGGATCAGCTCTTCCTCTTCGACTAGCCGCGGCTCGTTGGTCCAGAGCTTGGCCACGGCGAACGCTGCTGTCTTGCGCACATAAGGGTCCGGGTCCTTGAGGAGCCGTTTAGTGGGCTGAACAGCTGCACCTAGGTAGTCGGGGACTTGGATCCCTGACATTGTCCGCAACGCGAGGGCCCTGATCAGGGGCGAGTCGCTGTCAAGATCGGTGCATATCACTGGAAGCGCTCGGCACGCCAGATCCGGCTTTGTCTTGCCATAGGTCAGGAGGTACAGAAAACACCTGGGTCAGCCCTGGCCAGCCGGCGATACAGTGGGCTGTTGGGCACTCACATTTTCTTTATGTCGATGTCGTTGATGTCCATGCAATTGATGACGTCTGGGAAGAGAGAAATCATCTCATTGTTGCTCATGGTCATGTTGGCCACGACCTTCTTGAGAGCTGTCTTCTTGGCCTTGTTGTGCTTGTCCCTCTTTTCGAGGGTGAGCTCGGCCTTGAGCTCGGCCGCCTTGCCCTGTGTCAGCTGGCACGACGTTGGCCGGCCGGCAGATGCCGTGGACCTACCCGTGTGAAGAACTTGGCGTCGCTCATAGCTGGCTCCCTGTTGCCGCCCTTCGTGGCGTTGTCGACGCGTTTCGGCGGTGGCCCTAAACGGTTTTACCCTGCGCGGATTTCGGATTCCCAAAGGGGAAAGGGCCACGTGACCACCACCGCTCGCTTCGATTTCCGTAAATGGGGGTGAGCTGATCACGTGATATGTATTTTGGTTTACTCGGGAAACGAATTGGTCACGTGACCAGACATGAGTTGACAAAAACACGTCTAGCCGTCTATGGTTCACGCCACGGCGTAGCCGGAGCCGTACGAGACGCTCGAGTCCATGATGTCGGCTGCCCGGGACGACTGGGCGTAGCCAATCCACTTGAGCCTGCCGTAGTCGCTGTCCCCCCTGCGCTGGGCCGCGATCTCGAACGCGTGTATCAGGATGCCCAGCGGCCGCTGGCCGCAGATGGTGTTGCCTGTCTCCTTTATGTACTTGTTCCACCTGTCGTACGAGCCCTCGCTCGCCACCTTCATGCCGGCCTTGTCTAGAAATTCTATGCTCTTGTGTATGGGCACGGCCTCATTCACCCTCGACACCCGCGTGAGACGCCGCAGGCTCGTCGCGTCCTCGCTTTCCGTGTACGCAGTGTAGTCGAATCGCGCGCCCCAGTGGCAAAAATCGGTCGAAATCACAAATGCATTCTCCTCGGACTCCACATACGGCTGGAGCGCCTGCGCCAGCTCCCGCTCGTATGCCGGCGACGTGTGGCCGATGAGAATGGGAACGATAGGAGGGCAGTCTCGCGAACCGACGCCCTGGGTCACCTTGTACAGCATGGGCATGTGCATCTCGAACGAGTGCTCGTCCTCGTCGGTTGTAGTGCTCATCATCTTGAAAAGCTGGCCTGAGGACCCCTTGCGCAGCTCCGCGATGGTTTCGGTATCTACGGGGACGTTGCCGAGCGGCGTGGCGTAGGCGCCAAACTTGGAAAGCATCGCTCCCTGGAAGTAGACGTGGTGTGACGGACCGAGTATGAACACCCGCTTCACCTTGGAGGTGTCCCACGCTTTGTATGCCTCTGCCAGAGTGCGGCCGGCGTAGTCGTATCCGGCGTGTGGGCCGACGATGATTCGGGCTCCAGGCTGCGGACCGAGCTTGGCCGCCTCCAGATATCGGTCAAGCTCGGCGTTGAGCCGGCTCGCCGCCCCGGCATACCAGGATCCCGCGTGTGTAGCCCGTCTCGTCGCCATCCTTGGGGTTTGCGGTTATCTCTTATCGGAGGCGGAAGTCCTGCAGGGCCGTATAGCCAGCATCGCTACCAGGTTGCCAGCATCGCTACCAGGTTGCCAGCATCGCTACCAGGTTGCCAGCATCGCTACCAGGTTGCCAGCATCGCTACCAGGTTAACAGCATTGCTACCAGGGTCCCCTGCCCGATGTGGCAAATCTACACAAATCAATGTGAAAGTCTGAAAAGTTCGTATAAATACACCCACAAAGCGCGATCTGCGCTACTCGCCATTTCGTCTCTATCATACTTGCCCAAGGGGCCAACTAATGTTACAATTACTGCGGGGCGTCCCACGAATAAGTGAATGGTTGAAGGTGGAGGAAGCTCTGGTACATCATGAGCTCGTCCATTGGCGTCCCGTTGTTGAACATCCAATCGACTGACGAGTCGGGTGTAGACGTCGACGGCACGCTCGGTATCTCCACGGTTTGGTCAGAGCCCTTAGTCCGCTCCACGAGGCGTTCACACAGCCTGTGCAGCTCCCGAAGTATCACGCACACGTCCTGAATTCCATACGTGTTTTTTTCGACGAAGGCATCCATGAACTGGTGCACCGAGCGCATCAAGTCCAAATCTTCGGATGCGGTCGGTTTACCTGGGTCCATCGCGACATGCGAAAAGAGCTGAACGTACGCCGTCATGACATAATGAATGAAGTTGTACATGAGAGGGTGACTCCACGGACGCATTGCCTTCATCAAGTCCACCATGCACCGCGCCGCCTCCACGCATTCCCGGGGCGCCGCCTGGCAGTGCAGTGGCACCTCCTTGTCGGGACCCATGTGCGAACCTAGCTGCTCTGAGAGAGGGGGCGAAGCCGATTTTCGTGGCGAATTGACCGCAGCAAAGCCGTTGGAAGACGGCCATTCATCCTCTGGAGGTGGCGAATACTCCGCCTTGCCAGACGCTTTCGTGACGGCTGGGTGGCAGGTTGCCATGCGATGTATAACTGCCATGATGTGATAGTAGCTGAAATAAGTCATGGCAACAAAATGCTTGTCGAACATCTTTTTGAAGTCAAGAGAGTTGCAATCGAAATCATAAGCAGCGTCCCCTGACGAATCCGTAAATGGATGTGTATGCCTGTCCAATGACGGCGTGCGACCCTTAGTTTGTGGCAGCTTCTTGGCCGCCTGGTTCAATTCATCGCTGAATTTTGCCACCCGCTCCTTCACCTGCTCAGGCGTCACGTTTACAGCACTGGCTGAAAAGAGGCCCACGTAGATCCGTGACATTAGGCCTGCGTACTCGATGATGCTGAAGTACAGCTGCGCTCGCTCAGAATCTTCGAAGTCGTCCGGCAACTGCGTCGAGCAGTCCGAGTCGTCGATCACCGAAGGCTTGCCCTGGCGAATCGCGAGGTCTTTGTCGAAGAAGTAGCAGCACCACCATAGCCGCTTGCGCTTGTTGGCAAGCGAACGCGACAGCCCAATGTTGGACTCCTGGCGGTGTAGACCCATTTCTTGAGCAAAGCGCACGGCCACTGTGGACAGCATGTAGACAGTGTGCGGCGTCGGCCCGCAAAATGCGAGATACGACAACGCCAAAACACCTTGCAATGTAGTTAGACTTTGTCCGAAAAGAACCACCTTTTTGAAATAGTAGATCGCATTGAGCATGCGCTTTTCGTACAACATTTCCAACTCTTCCCGTTGCACACCGAGGCTCTGGAGCAAAGATGGGTTCATGTTCCGGAGAAGCCAAACGCCGAAGCCGAGCACTGAATTGATACACAGCAGCTCCCCGTATCCCAGCCGCCGCTGGTTAGGTCCGCCGCGTTGACGATTGAGCAGCTCTTCGACTTCTCCGATCTGGAAGATTCCGAGCATCGAGTTGGGGCCCTTCATGAATACGTCGCAGCACACTTCGTCAAGGCGCTGGTTCGGCTCGATAGTGATTGGCTCGGCGATGGAGTCCACAAACGGACGAAGGACTTCGTGATGGCCGCGTACGGCTTTCGCAATCATCTTGGCCAACCGCTTGCGAGCACCAGGGTCGCCACTTTGGTTGGCAATCCATTGGAGGCCCGCTGGGGTGAACAACGAGAACGCCGTGTTCGGACCCACGCACCGGTCTATCGCCCCAGTAGCAGTCGCTACGTAGGCTTCCTCCCCGTCGGCGCACGAGGGCGAATAATACCGGTAACGTGGGCTATTATCGCCTTGGTCGTCCTTGCCGCCTTTGTGCCCAAGAATCTGCGTCACGGTGTTCGCCGCCGTGAGGTTGTTCGCCGGTGCGAATTGGCCGCTTGACCGGCTTGTACACAGTGGCGGCTGTCCCACGGCGTGCCCGGAGTGCTCATGACTGGACGGACCGAGGCTCCCAGTGCCACCTGCAGCGGCAGCGGCCGCAGGGTCGGCGTCCATCTCAAGGAAATCAATCTCGGGTATCTTAATGCCATTCTGCTGGAGCAGAGGCTTGATGGCGACAAGTATCTGCTCTATACGCGTGACGCGTCGATCGAGCGTGGGTATGGACGCGATGCGACGAGGAGGATTGTATTGGGTGCTTGTGTAGCCGTTGCCAGTGCTGTACCGCGACGCTGGCGACTGAGATCCAAGCTTCTCTGCGCCATTGCCGTCGTGGACTGGCCGGTTGACGGCCTGGAACCCGGAGCCTTGCAGGTCGGCCGGCTGGCCAAGCAGCGGCGCAGGGCCAACGCCTCCCTCGTCGAGCGGACGCTTCACAGGCGTCGTCCGCGGATAGCCCGGAGGGACGCCAGGCACGCCACCGGGGCCGGCACGGGGCGTGTAGGTGCACATCTCGCGAAAGGCGAAGCACTGCTTGCACTGCGGCTTCTCGCCGGTGCAACGGATCTTCTTGCGACGGCACACGTCGCAGGCGTGCGCCACGCGCCGCCGCTTGTTGGGGTCCTCGCCGTCCATGGCGACCGTGGCGTGGTGTGGCAGCATTGTGGTGCCCGGCTTCTCTTCCGTGCCGACGTCGTTCCCGGTTCCGGGTTTCCGGGTTGGGAGCGGAGGCCACGGTATCTGGAATTTATGAGCCGCGGCTGCGCCGGAATGCACGCGGCTGTGCAGGGGAGGGCGGCTGCGTGTCGGGGCCGGGCGGCCGTCGCTCTCCTGGCGCCGTCAGGGCCGGTCCACGGCTGCCGCTGGACTCCGGCGTTGTCCGTCGGGCCCGACCCGCCCCGGCGTCTCTGGCATTCGGCTCGCCGGTTTGCCGGTCGCGGGATTTGCCGAGCCGGTGCGGGGGGCTCACGACCTGAGCGGCGCATCCGTGGGCTCACGACCTGCGCCGCGTCTCCTTGTGACAGACGTGGGCTCACGACCTGCGCGCCGGCCCCCCGCGCCAGCAGGAGACGCCCGACGGCGGCCACAGCGTAACTTTTATCGCCAGCCGTGGCTGGCCCACATCGGGACGGCCGCGATGTGTCTGAAATCTGTCTCTTCCCGCAGCCCGGGGTCCGGGATCGGCAGGCAGCGGTCCGGACGCCGGCGCCGTCCCACGTGCTCCGACGCAGCGACGCGGCACCTGCGCGAGCTCAGGGCCGCAACGGCTACGAGTGTCTAGAAACGCAACGGCTTACGAGTGTCTCGACGAAACGAAAGTGTGAATTAGAACGCCACTTTTATTCTATATTACAGAATGCCTTAGAACTTCTTGCCGAAGAGCAGCATCTGGAACTGATCGTACAGCGAGATGACACCAGCGCCGGCAACACCACGGAGAATGTTGGCACCGCAGCCCTTGAAGAGCGATCCAACGCCCTCCTTGGCAACGATCTGCCTGAACGCGTCAATGGACGACTTGTACTTGACGGCCTGACCCGAAGTCATCATCATTCTTCTTCTGACAGTGTCCAGGGGGTAGGCAGCAGTCGAGGAACCGGTGACGACAACCCAGCCGAGCAGGAACGAGGCGAGGAAGTTGCCCTCGAGGGGACCAACCAGGACAACGGGCTTGAGCGAGTCGTAGAGACCGAAGTAGAGACCTCTGTAGACAATGATACCGACAATGGAGGGACCGAAACCACGGTAGAGACCAACAATACCGTCAGACTTGAGGGTCTTCTTGTAGACATCAATCAGACCGCTGAACTCACGGTCACCACCGCCCTTGGCGGCCTTGGCGTCGTTGGCGAGACGGGTACGGGCGTAGTCGAGAGAGTAGACGAACAGGGACGAGGTGGCACCGGCGAGACCACCAGACGCAAGGTTACCGGCGAACCAGGGCCAGTAGCCCTCAGACTTCTTGAAACCGAACATGGCCTTGAACTTGTCCTTGAAGGCAAAGTTGAGGGCCTGGGTGGGGAAGTAACGGATGACGTTAGCAGTGTTGCCTCTCCAGAGCGAGACAAAGCCCTCGTCGGCGATGGTGCGTCTGAAGCAGTCGATGATACCGTTGTAGCGGTGCGAAAGACGGTTCTGCTTGATCATCTCGTCCTGGTTCTGGATGAGAAGCTTGACACGCTCAATGGGGGCAGCGGCCGTCTTGGAGACGGCAGCGGACACACCGCCCATGAGGAAGTCTATCATGAAGTGTTCACCCGCCATCTTGACTGATCTGTGTTGCGGCCTGTGACGATAACGTGAAGAAGAGAAGAGAAAAAGAAGACCAGGCCTGAGGACCGCAGCGGTATAAATACCGTGTATCCGTTTCTTATTGGTAGGGACGGCCCGGGGAAAAAATGTGAAATTTCACAAAAAATTTTCGTGCAGGAGGGAAAACGCCTGCCGGGTAACCGCGCCCATTGTCGGGCCCACGGACGCGCGTGATTGGGCCAGCCGGGCGTCACGTGATGATTCCGAGTTTTGCCGAGGACATTGCCGAAAGGAGCAGGGGAAACAAGAGGTAAAAAAAAAAAAAAAACTACTAGTCGGCCAGCCACTGATCATCAGCCCTGGGGCGGCCGCCGGTAGGGCCGTCAGGGCCAGGGACCAGGGCCGTGGCCCAGGCCGTGGCCCCTGACCGCCCAGGCCGCCCCTGAGGTACGCCACCGTAGTTCCGAGAATACACCCATCCCTCCACCTCGGCTCCTTACTTCCGGCTCCCCCCGCCTGCAACCGGCCAGCCCATAGGCGCATTTCCGGGACAAAAAAACCGTTGGCCGCGAGGCCCCGATCAGTGGCATGCGGCGTCGTTTCGGTTGATCCGAAACGTCACCCTCCACCTCGACCACAATGTCACGGTAACACGTCCCTGGTGCAGGTGCCAGGCAGATCCGGCCGCAGCCCGCATGGCTGCGGCCGACCGCGTGTCCGAGTCCCCGGCTCAAATCCCGACCGCCCGGCACAGCGGCCCTGTAAGAATTATCGCTTCTGCGCGGCCGGCCGCGCACCGGCCGTCGCACCCAGACACCTTGACACCCCGTTCCAGTGCCGCTGCCGCACCTGCTCCGCCGGCCTCCGTCCCCCCTGCACGGCGCCCCCGTGCCCAACAAAATCAGGCGAGCCGCACCGGTCGCCAAATCAGGACGGCCAGCCGCACACCGGACGTAATGCCCCCCACGGACCCCGAGATCTCGCCAGGCATCCGTCCCCGAACACCGTAGCGTCATCCATCTCGGCGGCGCTCTGTGTTGCCGTCGTTTCGAACGCACGAACAGCGACGGACGACGACAAACGAGGGTCTCGTGCCTTGGCGGACACAATAGCCCTCCCCGCATGACACCATGGCGACAACAATAGGCGTCGGAGACGCCATCTACATATCGATCAAGCCGATCATCAAGATCTTCCTTAATGGTGCCTTCGGCTTCGTTCTGGCCAAGAACGACCTTCTCGACGTGGTGACATGCCAAAAGTTCTCCAACATCATCATCAACTACCTCACACCATGTCTCATCTTCAACAAGACCATCTCGTCGCTCGACGTGTCCCAGATCGGCACAATGGGCCTCATTGTGCTCACCGGGTTCCTGTTCCACGCCACCGGCCTAGCTTTTGGCTTTCTCACATGGTTCTCGACTCCTAACCCCAGGAACTGGTTTGGCGGCGTTGTTGCTGCGGGCACCTTCAACAACGTCGCCGACCTCCCCATCGCCTACGTCACAACGCTCGCACGGAGCGCGCTGTTTTCGTCCGAAGAAGGCGACAAGGGGACCGCATACTCTGTGCTCTTCATGATCGTCTTCATTGTGTGCATGTTCAACTTTGGCGGATATCGGCTGGTGGAGATGGACGCCCGTCGCACACAGAAAATGCATGAAGCCGGCCTGGCCCGGATTGACTCAGGCACATCGCTTGGGGCCACGCCCGGTGCTGTGAGCACCGACACATACCAAGGAGCCCTGTACCAGTTCTGGGTTTGGTCCAGGAAGCGGTGGGCAGAGCGACGCAAGAAGAAGACCCAGACGACGGCGTCAGCGGCGCAAGCTGAGCACTCGCCCCGGTCTTCGACAGACGAGCCGCCACCTGAGGCCTTGTACGACGACAACTTCCCAGGCAGAACAGATGAAGAGGGCCTGTCTGAGATCCTGCGAGTCTACAGTCAAGCTTCAGCGCGAAGGAGATCCGTTGTGCAACAAAACCTCCAGTCGCGACTGCGGAGACGGGGCCGGATGAGTCAGAACGGCGAGCTGGAGAAAGCGAGTATAGAGCCAGCCCTCGAGCAACGTCCTGGCCCTTTGCCCAGTGCAGTCGAAGATGACGACAGCGTGGACGACCGCATGGCGAACAACATCCGTCCTGGTGACGGAGCGTTCATAGACTCCACCACTGGCATAAAAGGGGATGGCGGCGTGATGCCTCAGCCAGGCCCAAATGCGACAGAGACTACACCGCCGATCCAGCATGTGCCGTTGACCCACAAGCTGTGGAGGTATTTCATCTATTTCCTCAAAAACTGGCAGCGTCCGCCCAGCGTGGCACTGGTTGTGTCGCTGATCATTGCTCTTGTACCTCAGCTTCGCGCGCTGTTCTACAAAGATCCAGATGGCTTCGAGATGCGCCAAGCACCGGACGGGCGACCGGTGCTGGACTTTGCCATGGACGTCACTGGATTCATTGGCAACGCTTGCGTGCCACTAGGGTTGTGCATGCTCGGGGCGACCATGGCGCGTCTTCATTTCCGACAGCTTCCAAAGGGATTCTGGCGGAGCGTGCTGCTCATGAGCGTTTTGAAGCTTGTCGTGCTTCCGATCATCGCGGTGGCGTGGGTTACGAAACTGCGGGACCTTGGGTGGATCGACAAGGACAACCACATGGTTGTATTTGTGATTGTAGTGACCTCGGGCGTGCCAACGGCCACGTCGCAAGTTTACCTTACTGCGTACTACACGCCGGAGGGCGACGAGGAGCATAAGGAGCTGGATTGTGTGGCGGCATACCTGATTTGCCAGTATTCCATGCTGCTGGTGACGCTAACGATACTCGTAACCTACACCATCAAGGTAGTGCTTGGACTCTGAGCTCATGAATTTAACGAATGAAATTACTGCTGAGAATCTATATTTGTGCCCCTTTGCGCGCAGCCAAAGTTCATCGCGCTCCCTCCGCGGCGGTGGTCACCTGACCCCTTCTCACGTGACACGCTGCATCCCAACCCGACACTAACCATGAGTGAGAGTCTCTTCGAGACTGGCCCTGCTGGGGAGAGCAACGGGAGCAACGGGTCCGCGTCGCTAGCGGGGCCTGATCTGTCGACGGCTCAAGTCACTCTCCGAGCGCTGGTCACCACCAAGGAGGCGGGAGTTATTATTGGCAAGGCTGGCAAGAATGTGGCCGAAATTCGCGACCAGGCTGGGGTGAAAGCAGGTGTTTCAAAGCCCGTGACCGGGATAATGGATCGCGTGCTGACTGTGGTCGGCACGCTGGAGGCCGTGGCGCAGGCGTACGGCCTGGCAGCGCAGGCGCTTGTTGACAACCCTCCTGCAGCGGCCGGAGGGCTGGTAGGGGGCCACTTCGCAGGCGGCACACCAACAAGTTTGCTGGGCCAGCCGGCGACAGCACCGGGGAACACCACTACGATGCGGTTTCTCATTGCACACCAGCAAATGGGCACAGTGATCGGCCGGCAGGGCAGCAAGATCAAGCTGATCCAAGAAGTCGCTAAGGTGCGCATGGTGGCATCCAAAGAGATGTTACCGCAAAGTACAGAGCGGATCGTCGAAGTCCAGGGCACTCCTGAGGGCATACGTCAGGCCGTGTCGGAAATCGCAAAGTGTCTGGTTGAGGACTGGCAACGTGGCTCAGGCATCATACAGTACGTGCCTCAGCCCCGCCAAACGCCTACCTTCAACCCCGCCAAGCTCAAGGACTTCTCGTCGCAGACCGTGCCCAAGTCGGCCGGCGATGCAGACCTGTCGGGCGAGAACAGCGAGACTGCCCCGGAGGACGACGAGCAGACCACTAGTCTGGGTATCTCGTCAGACATGGTGGGCTGCATCATTGGCAAAGGTGGCGCAAAGATCCAAGACATTCGGCGACTGAGTGGTGCGCGGATAACAATTGCGAAGCAATCGCACGATGAAACAGGTGACCGGCTTTTCACCATTCGCGGCACCCGCGAAGCGAATGATAAGGCTCTGTATATGTTGTACGAACAGCTAGATCTGGAGAAGCAAAAAAGGCAGCGCAACATGTAAAATATCGTATAAATTACTTAGTTTAGGCGGAACCAAATTTCTGGCGCCACACCTGAGTGGCAGACTCGTCAAAGTCGGTCCACTTCCAGTTGGCAGCCGAAACGAGCTTGGCGTCATTCTTGTTGGAGAAGTCCACGCCATGGCCGTCTGCAGCAATGGTGGCGAGAATGTGGCCGAATGCCTCCTGGGAGTGCGCTCCAGTCTTCTTGATGTCAGCAGCCTTGGCCTCGGCCTCCTGGAGAGGTGTAGTGCTCACAGCGACGCTCTTGCCGGTGACACGCTCGAATGCGGCCACAAGCTGGCGGGGACTGATAGAGTGCGACTGCACCTTGAGCTGGTCGGGCAGGTTAGGCGAGGTAGAGGTGGCGAGGGATGCAACAACGTTGGCGACATCATCGAGGAAGGTGACAGAGATAGGACTGTTGCCGTCACCGATGAGGGTGGCCTTGCCCTCCTGCCAGTTGATGCCAATGAGGGCAGGGTCAGCAATGACCCAGTCAGCGAAGAAACCAGTAAAAATCTGTACGGTCTTGATGCCGGCAGCACGGACCTTGTCGGTGTGGCTCTGCTTAGCGTTGAAGACTGAAGCGTAGTTGCTCTCAGGGTGTGCGACACCGAACTCGGAGGGGATGTAGATATCGGGCTTGGTGGCGATGACGGCATCAGCAACACCGGACCAGTCGTAGGCGTGGCCAATCAGGTTGATGACGACCTTGGAGCCACTGAAGGCCCGAGTGAGAGCCTCGGTGTCGCTGCCGTCACCCTTGAAGTATTTGAAGGTGTCAGACTGGGGCAGCGACGAGGGGTCACGGGTGACGATGTTGATGGGCAGCTCGACGTCGTTCTTGAACGTAGTGGTAAGTGCGTTCAGAAGACGCTTGCCAATGGCGCCGTTAACACCCACGATAGTGATCTTGCTCATTGTAGCTGGTTCTGTTTGCCAATTGACTAATGACTATGGGCTAGGCTACACAAGCGAGAGGGGGGCCTTATATATTCAGCGCTCGCTAGGGCGGCGGACGTGGCCAGGGTCCGCTCTGCTCGCATTGGAGCAGACTGAAACCAGACGGACCGGTCATAATTGCGCCATTCCGCGCCGTTGTGCGGTCGCCAGCTTAGTGATGCTTGCCAATCGTCAACGTTAGGCCGCAGAGGATGCGGCGTCAGGGTGCTACCTGCACATGTGGAACGCCGCGGAAAATCTCAAGGATGCAAACGAGATGGCACGAGACTACGTGAACTGGCTCGTGGTCGGCGCGGTCGCCCTGGCGATGAACTTCCAGACGGCGAATCCGCGGCGCTGGCATGTGCTTATTAATTCGCTTTTGCCCGGGCCGAGCACTAAACCCGGCGTCGTGCTGCTGGTGGCGACGCTCGTCATGCTCTACGCTGGGCCGGCCCTCGGCAACTCGTTCAGCGAGTGCTCTATCAACAAGGGAGCCTACAACCAGACGCCCGAGTGCCGGGCAGCCTCGTTCAGGAGCATAAAACTCCTCGGCCATTGCCTCGGCGTGATACTCGTGGTGGTGCCCGAGTGGTGGCACAAGATAGATGGCGTGGTCCCCCCCGCCAGGCCGGACGAACATGTCGCCGATGACGAGGGGCAATACGGGGGTTCCGCAAACTCTAACGACATATCCGGCGCCGAGCAGCCACGGGCAACGACGACCCCGCCGGGCGCCGTGCCTATGACCACTGAGACTGTCTCAGATGGCGATACACCGCTACGCCGCCGCCTCAACTTCTAGGGACGTCATAGTAATAATTTGTCAACCCATGCGATGGGCTCCTGACCTGGGGATCAGCGGGTGGGGGTCGGGGGCTCACGACCTGGATTTGGGGGAATAGGAATCAATCTGTGGACCGTGGGCTCACGACCTGGGCTGTTGGCTGCGGCTTTGGGCTCACGACCTGAAGACCACTGCGACTGTCGGCTCACGACCTGAAAGGCTCACAACCTTGACCTCCCCCTTGTTTTTATACTGCCTAATCGGGACATGGACAAACACTCACACCCGACCACTTCGCCATGTATCCTACGCTGGATCCGCGGGCGCGAGAGGCGCCACAAGAGGGAACACCGTCCCGCCTGGACTTCTCTGCAGCGTTCCAGTGCGCCGGCTTCGAGACGATAAACGACAAGGTGCTCCGCGAGCTCAACGAACGGGCCAGGGCCCTGCTCAACACAGACGGCAGCTCCACCGCTGCCATAGCCGCCAACGCCGCGCGCATCACGTCTCCGCGAGCTACACGTCGCAGTACACGCTCTCCCGTCAAGTCGGCCAGGAAGCCACGCTATTCGAACGTCCACAGACGAGACTTTGGAAGGCTCGACAGCATTGAGACGCACTACGCAGCGCAGCGGCCCCAGAATGACCGCGTCATCCACATTCTCGACGACTCGGACAGCGATGACGGCGCTGGGCCTGTCGGCTCCGGTGCGACAACCACAAGGGTGCCGCTGAACGACGTGGAGACGCCAAAGAAACGATCTACGAGGCCTGCCGCGGCGAGCGCAGCCAAGCGGCGCAAGATGGACGTTTCTGGCCGTCGGGTGGAGCTCAAGAGCTCCGGGTCGCGCGTCGGGCTCAACCAGGCGTTCAAGAGCGGCGACAAGGAGAACGCTGCGCCCTGCGAAACGTCGCCCCAGAAGCAGGCCATCAAAAAGAGTACCAGCGTTAAGAAGTCGCTCTCGGAGCTGGCGGTCGAGCAGGCCTTGAACGGTGGCGCTGCGCCGCATGAAGCCAGAGAAGCTCGAGCCCGTCCACGAGGGCCACGCGAGCAGTCTGATGTCTCACAAGGGGCACAAGTGGCCCGTCCAGCCGGGCCGAGGGAGATGACACGAACGACAAAGGTCCCTCTCAAGGGATGCGACACGCCGCCGGCGACGATCGAGCGCACTCTGCGCAAGCTGCCGTCGGTTGGCAACCTACAGAGCCCCTCCACGATTCGGCGGGCCGAGTCGTCGCGGACGCTCCGCCGCCTGCCGTCGACAGCGTCGCTCGGCCCGCCGCAAGATGCAACGCCGCGGGTTCCCAGAAGCCCGTCGGCCCATTCTGGGCTCAGCTCCAGCCGGATACCACGGAGCACGACGATGCAGTCTCTTCGGCAGGCCAGCGTCTCTCAGCCGGCCACGGGTGGCGCACCAAAGACGCCTCAGCAGCGCATGGCACGGACGAGGCAGACGCACCGCTCGTCGCCCAATCTCAAGGACATTGGGCGCAAGCTGTGGCACTGATGACAAGAGTTATAGTTTTTTAATTTATATAATGACAGTATTTTGCCGAATCGGGATCATATTTGCTGGCGTTCCGGGTAAGCGAACCCAGTGGTTGCTAATTAACCCGAACGAACGGTACCAGAGCCGGAGATCAGGGCCAGGAATTCGCATTGAAGGAGATACACGGGGTCGTGTCTGGCCTGCGACGTTTCAGTAGCTCGTTCGCAAGGCCCGGCCACAAGGAGAACACTTTTCAGCGCATCGAACGGCTCCTCTACGGCCCGAGAGGCGCCTGGCACCGCCGCCGACGACGAGGCAGGCAGCTTCCGCCCCAGGCCGACCTGGCGTGGCATCCGTACCGCGGACTCCCGAGGCCGACCCCGCGGACCGGCAACACCAGCTCCTTTCTGTCGCTGTTTCGGCGCAGCGGACGCCAGCAGCTCCTGTGGCGTTACATCAACTGGTGGCGCGAGTACCGCCAGAACCGAGCCGAGCGAAAGCTTCTACGGCCCACTGGTCTGCGCAACTCGGCGAGTCGCGCGCTAGCACGCTTCTGGGCCGGACGTAATGGCCTGCTGGCCCTGGAGCAGCGCCGCATGAATCGTTTGGAGCACCTCTACGCAACAGCTAAGAGCACCACCGAGCCAATGCCCAAATCCCATGAGCAGCCGCGTGCGTCAGGCCCATCCTCGCGTGCGTCGTCCTCGCTCTCTCTGGCGACCTCGCCCGTGCAGCAGCTCAACGTCTCGTCGAGCAAGAGAGCTCGGGTTCTCCAGTACCTCCGCCAAAAGCGCGATGAGTACATCGCTGGCGACGAATATGCCCAGAATGAACATGATTTCAAGAGCGGCGGGCTCAGCGGCGAGGACGCTGCGTCCAGCTACACAAACTTCCCCTACGAGGGCTCGGGATACTACGGCGGCAGCGACTATGACAGCCCATCGACAAGTGCCGAGACAGTTGTTATCAACGGAGAGACAGTCCACCTGAACCCCCCACACAAGGACGAACAGCTGGTGCTCTACCCCTCTTATTGCCGGCGCCTGGATGATGGTTGGGAAGTCAATGTACGAGGTCGGCTGTTCCTACCGGGTCTGCCGAATCGTCGCAACCGGCTTCTAATGTCAGTGGCACGACAGCTCGTTGGTGCACAATCGGCGACATCATCAGACGACGCAGCAACAAGCTCGGCGACATCATCGTCGTCAGAGGCACCCGATCTCATCACACTATCCGACTCCGACGACGATGCACGGCCTAATGCACCACGGCGAACTCAAACGCAGCCAGACCTGGCGCACGGCGAGCCCGCCCCGACACAGCACCCCCGGAAAGCTGCAACGATCACGGGAGCGACGGTATCGGATTCGCACGGCGGAAAAAAGCCACGTGAAGCGGCCGAGGCAGCGGATCCGAATGAGAAAAAGACTCTGGTCATAGATGACACCATCTTGAAAGAACGGCTGGCTCCGTTCATGGCGCGACCAGCGCCGTATCGTCGGCTGATCATTGAAATTGGCACGAACAAGGAGGAGAAGATGGTGGATCTCACTGACGCGGACGAGACAGAGGTTCAGGAAATGCCTGCAATAGATGGCATCAAAGCGTTCGAGACGGTGACGACAGCTAGCGGCCGATTCGCGGCCAAGGTCAAGGTCAAGTATAGTCCCAGCATTGTTGTGGTCGAGGCATCCCAGGGTCTCAGTTCGACAGACGAGGTGATCGATATCAGCGAGATGGGTGTGTCTGTCATATCCGACATTGACGATACCATTAAGACCACAGGTGTGACTGGAGACAAGCGCACGATGTTCCGGAATGTCTTCATCCGGGACGTCAAGGACATTTCCATTCCTGGAGTGGCTGATTGGTACTCCAAGATGTTCCATCAAGGCGTGAAACTGCACTACGTCTCGAACTCGCCATGGCAACTGTTTGCCACTATTGCTAAATTTCTCAAGTTGGCAGGCTTCCCACCGGGCTCACTGCATTTGAAGCAGTATAACGGCCTTTTGAATGGTCTGTTCGAGCCAGCGGCCGAGCGGAAACGACAAAATTTGTTCGACATTGTACGCGACTTTAGCAAGCGGAAGTTCATTCTCGTTGGCGACAGCGGCGAAGGCGATCTGGAAGCGTACGTGGACCTTGCGAAGGCGTTCCCGAAGCAAATCTTGGCCATATATATTCGCGATGTCACGTTGCCAGCCGATGACAAAACCTGGCTCGGTGACATCAGTGACGATGTGTTCATGCAGTACGTGCCGCGCCCTGATGAGATTGATGCTATGTACGACGGCCAAAACTCCAATGAATCGCGATGGGGACACACGTCGAACTGGCAGAAGCTGAGCTCACTCGCAGTGTCGGCCGGTAGCGCGGCGTCAGGCTACATCCGGCGCGGCGTCGGGTCATCCTCACCGCCGTCGCTTATGGATCTGGCTGACGACTACCCGGACGTAGGCCCGCCATTGGAGCCCGATGGGTCCAAAAAGCGTCCGCCGGTGCCGCGGAAACCGGTCGCGCTACAGGCGCACCAAGTAGACACATCCGACGAGGTTACCCCCGAGCAGGGGGCACACAAGAGCTCCGACCATCGGGGGATCCACAGCCGGGCTAGCGATGCCAAACAGGCGGTGCGGGCCAAAGTTGGCCGTGGTGGTAACAGCCGTTCGTCAGCAGAACAACCTCCGCCCCCTCTTCCGAAGCGTCCTGAGACCGAAGCAGAGGGAAGTTCTGCACGCGGACCGCCGCTGCCGCCCCGCCCGCAGCAGCGAGAAGATTTTGTCATGCCGAGCACCGGCGATGACTACGGGCAGATTGGGCCTGTTTTGGATAAGCGAGTGGAGGCATGGAAACGGCGGGTTGTCCGTGCGCGATGCGAGCTGCCGCCGGGCATCCGGCTCCGCATGTGGCGCAAGGGCGACGATATAGCGTCCGAGGCTCTCGCCGTCGTGCGAGACGCTCTCGACAAGCTCGGTTAATGTACCTAATTTTGCCACTCACGTGACTGGAATGTCACGAGCCCCACTCACGTGACTGGAGCTACCATCCGCTCACGTGACCTGCGAGGTTCCAACAAGTAGCCGGCCGAGCCGCATCCAGCATGACGACACTGGCACAACAAATGATGACGGAGGCAGAATGACAGAGCGGAGCGACGACGAGCGACGGACAGGCGGCCGTCGAGAGAATCCTATGATCCTGAACCGCGAAGAGATCGAGTTCACAGACGCAACATGGGACGAAGCATCGGAAGACGAGCCAAGCCGTTCATCGCAGCACGCGGCAGCGTCACCTCTGGCCAGATCCGTGCACGTTGGGGACCAGATGGAGTCGGATTCCTCCGAGGAGCCTCAGCAGAACGTGATGCTTGCTAGCCTGCAATTCGACATGGCTGTTCCTCCACGCGTATTTCGTGGCGACGACGAAGATGACATGGCTGATATGGACTCAGACTCAGACTTGGGTGATCAGGACAGATTTGCTTTTCGATCTGTGCTTGATGAGCCGCTCGATATCATTCCAGCATTGTCGCATGGCATCACTGGGCGCAGGCTCAGCAAGTCGGTAGCCTTCCCGCCTGGACCCCAGCCGGCGCACCAATACGCCGATTGCCTCAAGCTGGAATTCGTCGGCGCCACGCGACTGCACATGCGGGGCCCGGGATACTACCGCAACAATCTCTGCGCTGCGTCACAGTTGTTTATGGGGGCAGTGTTCGCCGCAGCCGACTCTGAAATCTCACTGTTCCTTTCTAGCCCCATTACAGGTTTACTCGAGAAACAGCCGTCTCTCAAATGGGACACACGGCCCCGCACAGTAACGGCGCAGATGGCGTTAGGAGCGAACTGGCGCGCCGATCCCCATGGCATTAACTTTTTGAAGGTTGTGACTTTGGGTCCCGAGCGCGAGGCATTGGTTGCGGCTTGCGACAACGGACGAGTACTTTTGTGGGACGTTGCACCGCTTGTAGCTGCTTCCAGAGGCTGGTCCGTGGACCGATTGCTAGGCGTGCCGTGGGCCGACAACCGCATTGACGCTCGGCCCCCAGCCGATTTCCTTGGAAACGCTAAAGTGAACCCAGATCTGGTACTTCAGGTAGAGCAATCGGCTTGGGGCATCGACTATCATCGTCGATTGAAGCTGCTGGCAGTATCTGACAATAGCCACCGCGTTACCGTTTTCTGTCTCGGCCCTTGGGTTGAGATGGGGAAGACAGAAGTGGAAAGCATGATCTCGCCTCACCTCACAACAAATATACCCGACGTTTCGTTCGTTGACGACGACAGCGAGCCGCTGGAGGATGACACTTTCCACCTGGCATGCATCAACATCTTCGGCCAAATTGTGCGGATGCAGTTTTTTTTGGGAGAGCGGTTGAAGCGACATCAGCAGGCACTGGAATCCGATTCACAGACGGATGGAGCGTGGGAAGAGGTGTCTGAAGATGCCGATGGCTCCGAAGATGGACAGGTGGATGATTTCCTCGCCGGGCTCGGTACAAGAGAGGGTCTTGGCGGCACTGGTGACCGTGTGGGCCACTTCGCCTATGGATACGTCCGGTGCTTGGGACAGTTGAGACAAGAAGGCTGGACTATCAATGGCCTCCGGGAGGAATTCTTCAAATCAGTGGACTCACTTTTTGAGGTGACAGGCAACCAGTGGGCTAATGAGGAAGCTATGTTTGAATACTATCGCAAGGAGAGTCAAAAAGTCATCGGCGACGACGCCGAGGGATCACTTGAGCCGATGGTCCGGTTTACGTTCAATCATGTGGAGACCACGCCAATACAGCAAGCGTTCCGTCGGC
>JANJPH010000055.1:3233-45017 GCA_030407195.1 [Candida] tunisiensis
GGCTGAGAGCCAGTCGGCTGAGAGCCAGTCGGCTGCGAGCCAGTAGGCTGCGAGTCAGTCGGCTGAGGTCCAGGGGGCACACACGTAGTGACAGTCTTAGTCTGAGGGGGGATGGTAGTGCCCGGCACAGTAGTGCCAGACACAGTGGTGCCTGGGATAGTAGAACCGGGAACGGTCACAGTGGTAACAGTGGTCACGCACGTCTCCGTGGACTGAGGACCAGTCGGCTGCGAGTCGGTCGGCTGAGGGCCAGTGGGCTGCGAACCAGTCGGCTGCGAACCAGTGGGCTGCGAACCAGTCGGCTGAGAGCCAGTCGGCTGAGAGCCAGTCGGCTGCGAGCCAGTAGGCTGCGAGTCAGTCGGCTGAGGTCCAGGGGGCACACACGTAGTGACAGTCTTAGTCTGAGGGGGGATGGTAGTGCCCGGCACAGTAGTGCCAGACACAGTGGTGCCCGGGATAGTAGAACCGGGGACAGTCACAGTGGTGACAGTGGTCACGCAAGTCTCAGTGGATTGGGGAGCAGTAGGCTGAGAGTCAGTCGGCTGCGAGCCAGTGGGCTGCGTGGGCTGCGAACCAGTAGGCTGAGAGCCAGTCGGCTGCGAACCAGTGGGCTGAGAGCCAGTCGGCTGCGAACCAGTAGGCTGCGAGCCAGTCGGCTGCGAACCAGTAGGCTGAGAACCAGTGGACTGCGAACCAGTCGGCTGCGAACCAGTCGGCTGCGAGCCAGTCGGCTGAGAGCCAGTGGGCTGCGAACCAGTGGGCTGAGAGCCAGTCGGCTGCGAACCAGTAGGCTGAGAGCCAGTGGGCTGCGAACCAGTAGGCTGCGAGCCAGTCGGCTGCGAACCGGTGGGCTGCGAGCCAGTCGGCTGAGAGTCAGTCGGCTGCGAAGCAGTGGGCTGCGTGGGCTGAGAGCCAGTCGGCTGAGAGCCAGTCGGCTGAGAGCCAGTCGGCTGCGAGCCAGTAGGCTGCGAGTCAGTCGGCTGCGAACCAGTGGGCTGAGAGCCAGTCGGCTGCGAACCAGTAGGCTGAGAACCAGTGGACTGCGAACCAGTCGGCTGCGAGCCAGTCGGCTGCGAACCAGTGGGCTGCGAACCAGTCGGCTGAGAGCCAGTAGGCTGCGAACCAGTGGGCTGAGAGCCAGTCGGCTGCGAGCCAGTAGGCTGAGGGCCAGTCGGTGCCGAGGTTGCTGGCTGAGAACCTGTCGGAACACAATCAGTGACAGTGAAAGTCTGAGCAGGAATGGTCACACCCGGTCTGGTGGTGCCGGGAATGGTGAGTGTGGTAACTGTGGGCACACACGACTCAGTCGTTGCTTGCGAGATCGTGGGCTTAGGTGTCGATGGCTGAGAACCAGTCGGCGCACAAGTCGTGACAGTGAATGTCTGGGGAGGGATTGTTGTACCCGGTCTGGTAATAGCTGGAATGGTAATCGTAGTGACAGTCGGAACACACGGCTCCGTGGGCTCAGGAGTAGTGCCAGGCTCGATGCAAGTTGTGAAAGTGGCAGTAGTACCAGGCACAGTAAGGCCGGGACGTGTGGTTCCCGGCACAACTGTGGTGATGACTGTCAGTTCACAAGTCGTCACATCCTTAGTGGGAATGGTAACGGGAGCGCTGGTTGCAGTCGTCGCGCAGCCCGTGCTGTACACTGTCGACGGTCCCACAAGCTTGGGAGGAAGAGTGGTCCCTTTTCGCACTGTGTATACCTTGGTGCAAACGCAGCCACAAATTGTGTAAACGCAAGTAGAGTAAATAGGAGGGAATACCATGGGTGGTCGCGTACTGGCAGGGAGTGTCGTCACAGCAGTAACAGTCGGAATGCAGTTGGGAGGGAGAGTAGGCTTGGAGGGAGCAACACAAGTTCTGATTGTGCACGTTTGGGGAGGACAGGTCTTAGGCGGCTTGAGGAAACCACCAGGGACCACATAGCCAGGGATAACGCTAACAACAAGCGTAGGGACACTGCCAGGGGGACAGGGCTTAGGCTGAGGCTGGGGTTGGGGTTGAGGCTTCTGCGTTAGTTGATGGCACACTTTCCTAGTTGCCACCAAAAGCCCAAAAACTTACCTTGTTGCCACCGCCAAACAGGCTGCCAAGAAGATTGGTGATCAGACCCAAAGTTCTCTTCTCCAGGGGCTCAGCAGAATATTCGAGGTCAGAGGGTTCTTGAACCTGAAGGGAGTAGTCAGCATCTGTCGGTAACGAAAGGACGCCGCTGGCCTCCGATAAGAGAGCCAGAGCGGCTAGTAGCTTGGGGGTAACCAACATGGTGGAACCAACCGCAAGTCGAGGATGCGATTTAGTCTGTTGGTCAACGAGAAAAACCGATGCCGAGGAAAGACAGGACGAGAGACAGGTTGCGAATATATAGCCGTCGACCCATTCGGGTCAACCTGCTTCGTCCATTTCATGAAATGTTGCAAGTCGGAGGAGAGGGGGGCCGGAGATTGCTTTTTCGTGCCGCCAATTCATGTGTCTCCAGCTCAAACTGGCCGAGAAGCCTGCCTGATTTCATTACCAAGACTGCGTCGGCATGCCGGTGCCACAGGTTGCACAAATTGTGGCTCCAAGGTCGGATGCGAGCGTCTTGGAGCATGCAAGGCGTCACAAATTAGGCAATACAAGTTAAAGTGTGGAGTGAAGGATGATCGTCTCGCGGACGTCTTGCCGTCGGAGCACTGATTGCGCTCCTCGGTGGAAACGGTCGTAAGGAAATTGTGATTCCGAACGCCATGCTGATCGCTGCCCTGCGGGCAGTGTGGCGAGCGGGCTGCCGGCGATTTCATCAATCGTCTCACATAGTTTCAGTGTGTATGTGTCATGTTGGAATGCAGTTGAGGCCCTTCCTGCGGCCCTGTCGATCAACGAAGAACAAACGGCCTTGCTGTCCTGCCCCCTGGGCCAGCTGCAGCACAAAGGTCCCGGGGAGAGCCTTGCACGCTGTTAAATTAAACCGAAATTGCTGAGACATGCGCCTCAGAACTGACAGATCCACTCCCAGTTCGCTTGGTGTCCTGTTTTGATATCGATCGCCTATCCTAAAACACGTTCGCTGTCCGCTTGGAAGGCTAGAGCATGCAGAATGACATTGGCTCGAGGAACTGACGAGCATGCGGAACGGAGCACTGTTGAAAGCCTCTGGCGCGTCCGTTGGCGTCCCGGTGTCGCGCAGACCGGCTATCAGCTACATGAGCATCGCATCGTTCCGCCATCGGCGATACTGTAGCATTCAATATGGGGTGGTGTGCCTGAAATGTTATGCCTCGCAATTCCGTCATCCCCCTTCCCCTTACAGTCCCGTGCTGCCACCGCGATAGGGGGCGCGCCTGTGTTGTGATTAGACGCACAAATCAGCAGGCCCACTTTGAAAAAATGGGCACGCCCAAGCTGCGGATCACTGGTGGAACAATCCCACAGAGCGCGATCCGTCGTGGAGGTGGCAGTGCGTGAGGGCACATACAATTTCGCAGCTGTCTGCATTTGACGTGCCTCTGCCTGCATCGTCCGTTCCCTTGTTTCGAAGCAGAATTGCAGTGTTGTGAATCCTGCCAATCTTAAGAGCCGAACGGGCGGCACGTCGCCAAAACGCCGCGTTGCAGGCGTCAGCCGCCTCACACACCGCTTCTTCAAATCTGCTCCGCAAAGCGGGACAGCGGGTGCTCCTGCTCTCTGGCCAGGCCACCTGGTCACACTGCGTCACGTGACCTGACGAGGCACCAGCCAAAAAAAGTAGAGCACCTTCGGTTTCATCCAGCGGCACGCTAATAACCGACGCGGGCCGAGCTAACCCAAAACTCCCATCTTTTGTGATGACCAGTCTTATTATGATTTTATCTTGCCCCAGCCTGTGTGTCTGAGTATGATCACTCCGTCTCCACAGCTATATCGACGGATCTCACATACGCCGCGGCGGCCGTTTGCCAAATGAAGGCGACCGAGGGCAGCCGTCCAGCCTTCGCCTTAGATTAGCAACTTGCAAACAATGCTCATCAACCAAGTTGGGGTCGTGCATGCCCTCAAATGGAACCTTCGCCCCATCTGTTTGTGCTATGATTCACGTTCGCTGCACCTCCTCGAAAGGGCATGCGAAGACACGGGTGGCTGGAGCTGCTGGTCTGATAGAGTAAGACCTGCTGCCTGTTTGTCTTTCAAGTGTTGCCACTACAAGGCACGGCCTGCAGAACTCACAAGGGCCGTCACAGCGAGGCGGAGCGTGGCCGAGCGCGTCCCGTGGCACATCACTGGGCGTGTTTCAGACAACGTCCAAGTCCAGCCCCCTCCGAGGCAGCAAACAATGACTGTTTGCATCACGGCGCAGAGGGATTGCAGCGCCCGGTGCTCCGCCACTCGAACTAGGGCTACCCCGCTAGGGTCCGGCTCCGGCAACGGACCGGCCTTGGCAAGACACTCCACTAGCCTCTCAGTGGACTCTGCGTCGCACCTTGCACTCTGTCAGACGAGTACATAAGGGAGTCCACGACCTGGATCCCGATCACGTGATACCCCAGCTGCCGTGCTACTCGAGAGCCAGGAATGAGTCGAGCCGCGCGTAACGCACGGCGACCCAGATCATAAGTGGTCTCAAGCAACAAGGCCACTGTGTTTCCAGTCGTTGCCACCGCTCGTCATTCTCTTTTGTTCGGCGCTGTTCGGCGCAGATGCGGCGCGAGCCGCACCTTCAGATCGCCGAGATCAGTGTGGCGGAAACTCAGACACAAGCTAGGACCAAGCCACGTTTGAGGCCGGAGGTGATACAAACTATGCTCCTGGCGCCGTGTCAAAGTGCGCAGGGGATATCTATCGGTTCTAGCGACAGATAATGAACTTCACCGGACAGCACCGACGCGGTCGGGTCATCAACCTTGGCGGGCGCAGACCTCAGAGCCGGGAATCAGTGCTACATAAGGCTGAGCTAGAGAGGGAGCGGCGACAGCGTTCGCGTGAGCAAGAGCAGGCAGCTACGCGGATTCAGGCGTTCTACCGTGGCCGAACCGATGTGCAACGCGCTCGGATCGAGGCTCGAACTGAATGGGACAGGGGTCCTGAAACGTCGCACAACCAGTGGCTTCGGCAGTTCCTCTATTTCTTTGGCAAAGTGCCACCGGATGGCAAGGAAGATGAGCGTTTGCGATCAGTGAACAGGCTTTTGGCAGACCTAGATGATGGATCCCGCAATCCAAACCTGTTGACGCGGGTAGCGAATGTCGCAGCGAAATATCTTTCGTCTGGCAATAATGGCGTCGTGGCTTTAGAGCTGCTAGCTAATCTGGTTGACGAATATGCCGGCTCAGATGTCCTTCCTGAGCTTAGCCGTTTTGTAAACGAGCATGGCTCTGCCGGGGTTGGCTCTAACCTCTTGAAGTGCATCCGGAGCATGGCTCTGCGATTCCCAGAGGCATTTGCGGTGGACTTCATGTCCACCCCCCATCTTTTGGACCATCTGCCTCGTAACGAACTGCGGCTAGACGACACAATTGTGCCAACCAAGCTGAGTCTTAGCAACAATCGCACTGTTTGGTTGCTCATAAACTACGTCAGCACCGTGGGCGTTGCCGACGGATCTGAGATGACACGTCAGTTCGTCGTGAACGTCATGAGAATAATATCAGCGATCCCACACTCGCTTGTTCAACCATCGACGGTCGGCGAAGATGGAATGGAGGTTGACACACCGCGCTATGACGGGCCGGATGACTACAGAGGTAGCCTTGATCGTTTACAGGTTTTGTACAGCCGTGAATTCACAACAGCAGCGTTTAGTCTTGTCACAGATGTCCAGGTGTTGGCTTCTCTCTACGCAGGCCTTACGCGAATCATGCCCAATAGGACTCGGCAAATTACGCTCTACCTATCAGTTTTACCCAGCTCTGCTGCTGATAAGTTTTGGCAAGCGTTCTGTCAAACCACGGAGTTCAAGGAGTTCAAACAGATGTGTGTACGTGACGGTCAGCCACCCGTTCTGGATCCTGCAAAATTCCTTGACTCGCATGCGTGGGCGATGCTAGTGATGACCTTGGAGCTTTACTCCTACTGGCTCATCGTTGCAGACGACAGCGAGTTTCTGAAGCCACCAGGTTTGCCCTTCGCGACCTTGAGAGATGTGACTGCGTTCCTTAAGGAGCTATGCTTCGCGCTGATTTGGAACCGTATCGGCAATCATCTACGCGACATCGCGGTCCGCGTGCTTCGTCAAATTTATCTCCGCGACTCGCGGCGACGCTTCATGCCACGCGGAGCGTTCCTCATGACACACAAGTTAACGACAATGGATGAATTCATATCTGCTGCTGTCGAAGAGGAGCAGAGGAAGACGGCCCATGGTGATATAGTCGACGACAAGGATGAGGATCATGGACGGCAGAGCTCAACATGGCGTTTGGACATTCTGCAAAACTGCCCGTTCTTCATTCCGTTCGAGACGCGGGTCCAGATATTTCAGGCTTTTATTGAGCTCGACCATCGCAGGCGATTAGGTAACGACATGCAGCTGCTCATGACTGGTGGTGTGGCGAGACACAAGGCCGACGTTCGGCGGGAACATCTATTGCAAGATGCATTTAATGGCTTCAGCCCGTTGGGTCCTGGGTTCAAAGACTTGATAGCTGTGAATTTTTTCAACCAGCATGGGCCCGAGGTCGGCATTGATGGTGGCGGCATTACCAAAGAGTTTCTCACGTCAGTGTGTGAAGAGGGCTTCACGGGTAAACTTTTCGCCACTACGCCGGACCATGCTGTGTATCCGCTTCCAGCTCTCAGCGTTCCGCACACCGATGGAAGTCGGCCGGAGAGCGCCGTTCAGGGTGCAAAACATACGCTTGATCAAGAGGACAACAAGCGCGAGGCGAGCCCGTGGGACTTCAGCTTTAGTCGACTGGCAGAGGAAGTGATGGGCTTCACGCACTTGCAGGATGATTTGCCACGAGAGCCCGTGACTAAGGAGTCAAATAATTTGGACAACGCTGAGAATGTCGAAGAGAAACGGAAACTCTCTTTGGCATATCTACGATTCCTTGGTATGATCATAGGCAAATGCCTCTATGAAGGCACTTTGGTTGATGTGTATTTCGCACCGTTTTTCCTTCAGAAGTGGCAGGGCAGAGAGCGCAGCACTTTTGACGATCTCCATTCGCTCGATCCAGATCTTTACAATGGCCTTGTGTATGTGCACCAGTACGGCGGCAACGTGGAGGACCTCTCGCTGACGTTTTCCGTGACACAAAACCTCCTCGATGGGTCCCAGAAGACTATCGAACTCCGACCCAATGGGGCAGAGATAGAGGTGACGAACAGCAATCGCCTAGAGTACATTCATGCGATGGCGAATTATCATCTGAACACTGCCCTGAGGCCACAGACAAACGCATTCTTGTCGGGCATGAGCGATTTGATCTCGCTACGCTGGCTGGCAATGTTCAATGCAGCCGAACTACAGATGCTCATTAGCGGAGACAAGGCAGCCATTGACCTCGAGGACCTGAAGACCAACACTGTGCTTGGGGGATATTGGGCAACTGATCAGACCATCCGTGATTTCTGGGAAGTCATGGAGGAGTTCAATGATGAGCAGCGTGGCAAAGTCATCAAGTTCGTCACTTCGGTGGCGCGTGCTCCGCTCCTAGGGTTTGGAGCACTGAACCCGAAATTCTCAGTTCGGAACTCTGGCTCGGACTCGGAGCGACTTCCGACCGCCTCGACCTGTGTCAACTTGCTGAAACTGCCTGATTACAGGGATAAACGGCAGCTGAGGGAGAAGCTCCTCTACGCCGTGACCTCAGAAGCTGGATTCGATCTTAGCTGAAGAGCGAGCCTGCATGGCATCCTATTTAATGCATATAACATATAATCGTGACTGGCAATAGAGTATTGTAGAGAGTTTCGCCCAGTGATTCAAGTACTCCCCGCAGATTATTGTCAGGTGGCGAATAAGTGCTGCAGAAGGTGGCCTAAACTCGGTCAGTGAAGTGGTAACCACCAGGCCGCTCGATTGGATCTCTTGAGCACTCAGATCTCGATGCTTGAAACCTCACCTAGAGGAGCGGTACAATGTATGTGCTACTCGCGGACTCACACTTCGACAAGCATTAAGGCGCAGCAACGAAGAAGCACAGTTGTCACAGACCCCAGAGGCATCGTGGCGCTCCTGCGCGCTTGTTTGTAGTGGATCGTGCAGAGTGTTGGCTGGCTCCTTGCAGTCCACTTGCTTTGACGTGCGTGCTCGTCTTATCGACGTGCAGTTCAGCCGGGGAGAGACGCTCACCGAGCGCGAGAATTATCAGACCATTGTATACATTGCCTGGCTATTGGTTTTTCGCGTCGTCAACAAGGTCGCCAACGTGCTCATACTTGCCCGAGAAGTGATTCTCCCACGAGTCCAGGGATTCAATCTGCTCCTTGGTCAAGTCAGCAAGGGAGTCGATGGGGCCGTCAAGAGGTACAAGGACAGAAGGGTCGAAGCTGTTGAGCGCGAGTCCCCTGCTCGCGTCACGGCCGGCAAAGTTCTCGTAGGGACTTCCTGGACCGTAGAAGGCCTTGCCTGGAGACACGTCGTAGACTTTGCCGCGAACCGCGATGAGAATTCTGGGATCATCGCTGCCGTTGTATTTTGCCAGGGATTTCGGTGTGAATGTTGTGAACACCATTGGCTCTAAGACGTCTTCCTTCGGCTCGCGGTTTTGAACCAGTTTAGGCCAGATAACTCGCTGGATCACCACGAACAACAGCACAAAGAGTATGGCATAATTGAGTGTCGCTATCTGGTCCTTGGTCAAGTAGTCCTCGAGACCCATCTTGCTTGCTTTTGTTTAGCCTATGGCGTAGAGTTGCTAAGGGGATTGTTGAACAGCTCAGAGCGGTGACTCGACTGCTTAAGCCGATGACGCGATGATTCGAGCGGCGGATCTGTGAACGCTAGGTTCTTGCTGTCTTGCCGATTTCGTGTCACCGGCGAGAAGCTTGTGACTTTCCGCGTTCCGAAAGCTGGGGTACCCGATCTCTCGGTTCGGCTGACATGTTTTCCGTCCTGGCCAATACGGAGCCCTGCATGTGCAGTCGGAGAGCATGCCATTGGGGACAACACGCACAACACGTTCAGAAAGTCTGCTTAGGCCATGATACATTGATGCTGCTCTATAAATAATGGCCGGCCAGCGCTTAGTTTACGAAGCGATGGGCGGCGTCTTTAATGATGTCTGCAATCTTGTTCAGGGTGTCCTGCGCTCGCTGCTGGTCGCCCTCTTCGATAGCGTCCCGCAGGGCCGGAAATGTTCCCCAGTCAAAGTTGTTGCCCTCCGACGTGGGGTGCCACATCTGTGGACCGAAAATGACGTGCTGATACCACTCTCGGCCGGGAACGCCGCCTCCCAGTAGATGCTTGTCGAGGTTGACCATGCGGCTGTTCCAGCTGTGTCTGTGAACGGCAACCATCGGTGGCTCATCCTGACCCTGCGTTGTCTGCAACATCCATGTCCGCACCACCTCCTGTAGCTTCCGAGACGAGCCTGCCATGCTGTCGGCAGCGTCTACCAGTGCGTCGTAGCGCAGCTCCATCTTATTAGACTCCGCGTATCTCTTCACATCGCGGACGTATTCCTTGAGGTAAATCGCATACTGCCCCGGATCTAAGGGAAGGATTTTGTCTTCCACAAGATCGAACGCTAGCAAGGCAATAAGCTCGGCAAGAGCCTTGTAATAGCGAATGTCAGTGCGGGCTTCAACCCACGAGAATGCGTCGAAGCATGAATGCCTCGGGAAGTGCTTGCCCTCAAAAGCAACGTCCACCGAAGGCACCCCTGCGTGTGACATGAAGGGAGTATAGTCACCCTCAGCCTTGAAAGATGACATCCGTGGACTACCAAACGCCTCGCGCAACGTTCTGTTCGTCGTGGGATCATGGACTTCGCCCATTATTTGGTGGAAAAGTGTGTGGAGCATAGGATGGCCGTTAACCCTCAAATTTTCGCCCGATATGGCACCATCGAGGTTGATGTAAGCGACGCCCGCGCCTTGCTTGCGTAGAATGTCCAGTTTCGATTCAATCCACTCGGTGCTTCCAGCTGCGTTCTGTAACGATGCATCCCAGCTAGCAAATACAATGGTACGTCGCGGCAGCCACTGATACTTCCGTGACAACCGAGCAAATGCCCTGGCCACCTCCAACATCACTGCTGTTCCAGACATGGGGTCAACTGCTCCGTAGCAGTATGCGTCACGAGCAGCACCGATTACAACAGCCTTGTCTCCTTGGTCGACTCCCTCGATCTCGCCTAGTACGTTCCAAACAGTGTGGTCAACTTCCTCTTCGACCTCGTTTGAGAGACGAACTCGAGGCCCATCAGTGCCACCAGTCCAAATCTCCAAATTTTCGCCGAGCCGGGGCGTCCAACTGCCCTCCACGCGAGAGCCCTTGCCTTTCATGGCAGCCAGAAAAGGGGTTACCTCAGCGACACTAATGGGTAAGCTAGGGATGTTTGGTAAAACTTTGGCCTGTTCAATTTTGATGCGTTGTCGATTATTGATTGACGTCCAACCAGGCGTTAAAATGTCGCCAGGCTGTACCGCAGTGAGTGCCACTGAATCCCGCTGGATCGCTCCCAAGGGATAGTCGTTACCGTCTGGCCAGCTCTCGCCAATGATGTTGGAAAACATAACAACGCCTGCTGCTTCGTGCTCCTCAGCAAGCCGAACTTTGCGGCCTGCGCTCATACGTCCGTATCGCATGAAAAGGACAGCTCCTTTCACATTGATTCCCTTCTTGGACAGCCACTCATAATCTGCTTTCGTGCCGTAGTTGACATACACAGCGGGGCCTTCAGCAGAGCCAGAATGGCTTAATGCATGGAAGGCAGGTGGTTGGTGTTGTGCGTCAGTCGCGTGCTCGTGCACAGACGTCTCCTTGAACGAGGCGGCGTGCGTCGTCTTTCCTTCGCTGTCCACGATTTCCAGTCGCAATCCATCTTCTTTCGGGAACGTCAGGTAGCTCTCAACATGCTGAAATGCATGCTGGGATAGGCCCCACGTTTTGAACTCGTTCTCGATGTACTTTGCAAGAGTGATGTCCCCCGCTGTCCCAGCCATGTGTGCGTAGGAGCTCATATAGTCAAGACGACTGTGCATGGCATCAGCAGAGATCGAATCCTTGAGAAATGCTTGAAGCTCCCCCTTGTCCCATGCCACGTAGCCATCAGGAGAGATGGATGGCACTATGCCAGAGGCGAACCCAATGTAGATGATCAAAGAGACGACAAATATGTAGAGCAGGCGCTTGAGAATGAGCGGGTTGCCCCAGCGACTGATATAGATGTCGAACCGCGTGCCTATCTCTGTCCATACTCGTGCGATAGGGTCCAGTATTCGAGTTACCGGGAGTATTATCTTGTTGTTGATACCACGGGCCAGACGACTGGCCCGCCCTCCGAGTCCAGCGCCGTCGGCTGCGACAGTGTCAGTCTCCTGGTGCCGCTGCCGCGAGGGGCGGCGCAGGCGTGATCCAAGGCGCGCCAGCGCGCCAAAGAACCCCTGCCGCGCGGTTGTGGGGCCTTCGATGACCTCGAACTCCTCCATCTCCCTCTCCAAAGAGTCCCTGACCGAGTCAGCACCCATCAGCGATTCGAGATCGCTGGCGGAGCCATCAGGATTGACAGCTGTGCTGCGGTCTCCCCGTCGCGAAGGGGTGTGCGAACGGGGCAAAAACTCCTCCCGTTCATGGTCCTCCGCCTCGTCGTAGGGCGGCGGGTCTTCCGCCGGTATGTTACTGGTCATAGCTGTGGCTCCCCTTTCATCCGTCAGGCTGTGTCGTCGTCAGGCAAAATGATGTTCGCGTGCGGCGTCAGCCGCACGACAGCGCGACGTTGACGAGACGAAACGACAAATGCCAGCCCAATGCCTCCACGCCAGCCGCCATAATGCCGTATAACATAGCGTGAGTCAACGTGCCAGACAGCCCGGGGGTGTCGCTCCGTCCAGCTGCTCAAGTTTTGGGTTTTTGCTGGCACGAGGACGGCCAGCTAACGCAGGATGGTGAGCGACTTCTTCTACCCGCAGCCAGGCGGTGTCGAGATCCACATTTACCAGCTGTCGCAGAAGCTCATCCAGCGCGGTCACTCCGTCGTGATCATCACGCATGGGTACGGGTCTCGGACTGGCGTGCGAATGCTGAGTAACGGACTCAAAGTCTACTACGTGCCTTTCCTCGTTCTCTACCGCGAAGCATCGTTCCCGTCTGTGTTTTCGTGCTTCCCTATTCTACGACACATTATGGTGCGGGAAAGCATCGACATTGTTCATGGACACGGCAGCTTAAGTTCATTATGTCATGAGGCCATCCTCCACGGCCGGACCATGGGCTTAGGCACAGTGTTTACAGACCACTCGCTATTCGGATTCGCAGACGCAGGCTCGATTCTCGGGAACAAGCTCCTCAAGTTCACTCTCTCGGATGTCGGACACGTGATCTGTGTTTCGCACACTTGCAAGGAGAACACTGTTCTTCGCGCTTCCCTCGACCCTCGTTCTGTCAGCGTGATCCCCAACGCAGTTATGGCCGATGACTTTTTGCCTGACCCCTCGCGAGCGAGTAACGCCTATATCACCATCGTCGTCATCTCGCGCCTCTACCCTAACAAGGGTGCTGACTTGCTGACAGCCATCATACCCCGAATATGCGCCGCCCACTCGGACGTACGGTTCGTCATTGCCGGTTCTGGCCCGAAAGAAATAGACTTGGAGCAGATGCGTGAGAAATACCGTCTTCAAGAGCGCGTTGAGCTCATTGGGTCGATTAGGCACGAGGAGGTGCGCGACGTCATGGTCACTGGTCACATATATCTTCATCCAACGCTCACTGAGGCGTTTGGGACCGTCATTGTCGAAGCAGCCTCTTGTGGGCTACTTGTTGTGACCACAAAGGTCGGAGGAATTCCGGAGGTGCTTCCAAACCACATGACAGTTTTTGCGTCTCCATCTGAGGACTCGCTCGTTGAGTCAACCTGCAAGGCCATTCGACTTATCAGGAACAAAAGCGTTGACACATCGCGATTCCATGCTCAGATTGAGGAGATGTATTGCTGGGAGGATGTTGCGCGACGGACTGAGCTTGTCTACAAACATGGAATTGACCGTGATCTGCTGAACGAGCCACTTATGGATCGCATGAAACGTTACTACGGTTGCGGTACTTGGGCGGGTAAGCTCTTCGTTGTTTGCGTCGTCATTGACGTACTGCTCTACTACTTCCTTGAGTGGTACTTTCCGCGAGAGAACATTGACCGGGTGGTTAAATGGCCGGCAGGCAGAAATCGAGAACGCCTTATGGCGGCCAGCTCAGTAGCAACTGTGGACAGCACCCGCCCAAAGAGTGAACCTGCAAAACCCAATGGGTCACAACGGGCACCACAAGCACCAGGCCGTCAACCTGATGCTGTTAATAATAATGGGTCTAAGGGTGGAGCACGGAAACGTAAAGCAGCAACTCCAGACGCCCCGCAATGACACTTGTAATGATGCAAATACTGTACATTAGAATAAATATGGACGCTGAGGCATATTACGTGCCTTCAAGTCGTCAAGCAGGCCAGCTGTAGTTTCCATTGCTCGTATCGGTCCTCTTGAAGCGCCAAGTTATACGCAGGAGTGCTCGTCCTCTTTTGCCAGCGTCGGGTGGGCATCTCCAGGGTTAGCACAGTCGTCTGCTCCACAACATGGCGCAATTGTGTCCCCAACCCACGGAATCGAGTGTGCATGGGTAACGTTCTTCGAGACTTTGGTCTCAAAGGCTCGTCGAGCCAAGTAAGATCGCCGTAAACGTTCCTGCTGCTCTGACTGGCAACAAGAAATTCGACGGCAGACTCGAGACCTTTGATTTGCGTTTCAAGCATTTTAACTGCTTTCTCCTTCACCCTGCGGGCGCCTTCACCTGTAGGGTCTATTTTGCCGCTCTCAATGAGGTGTCTGACCTTCGCGAAATCCTTATCCTGCTTGCGCAGCACAGAACGCAAGGACTCTATGTTGTTCTGCATCTCTTTCTCCTGGTCAATGGCTTGAGCTAAATCTCCTCTAAGCTTGGCAATGACTTGGTCTTGATTCTTCGCCTTTTCCACCTTTGATGTCAGAAGGCCCAGTTTTACCTCCAGCTCCTCGATTATCTTTTCTTTGTCCCGTAGACTTCCTACCATCTCTTTGAGCTCTTCTCGAACCCTTTCCAGTTCCATCTTGCTGGTCGTCTCACGTTGTAGCTCATTTTCTGACACCACTCTCTTTGCCTCCCAATGGGATATCGTAGGCTCAGCTGGTGTTCGGTCATTGGTCGATGGGGAAGCTGCCATAGCCTCCAACTCGCGCTTGACAGTAGTCAATAGGGCGTTGAGAGGGTTTGATGACGAAGAACGACCACTTGAGCTGTCTGATACTTGCTCCCCATTTGATCTATGGGCCAGTGCCTCCTTGGCAAGCTGCTCACATACGACAAGGCAGCGATCACGCTGCTGCACCATAGCATTCAGATGATCGTCTAGTGCATGGTTACTCAGCGAGCGTGCCAGTTTGAGCGCGGATCTCAGTGTAGAGCTGTCGAGTGGAGACTTCTCCTGGGCGGCGTAGACCATCAGGGACTCCGCCCCTTCAAGTGCTGCCTGAGCAACCGCAAGCGCTCCAGAGGCACGAGATTCGTTACCACGAGGCTGTTGCCACGCCTCATCGCTCTTCACAAACTTTTCGAGACGAGACGCAGCCTCAACGAGAGATTGTGGCGCCTCGCCGTCCACACGGGGCACACCTGCACTGTTTGGGGTTACATGTTTCTCCGCTATCTCGTCAAGCTTATGATCCAAAGCTTGTTCCACCGCTCTCGCTGAACTCTCCAACGCTGGAAGAGCTCGCAGTGGCACCTCCTCACTTGACGATCGCACGATAGCAGACACAAGGTTACAGTCGCCAATGACCTTATGTAACAACACATATAGGCGCACATTGGAAACAAGAGCAGCCACAGGTACGGTGTCATCCAGCAGCCTCTCTTTGAGGTGCCGAGAGACTAGACCAGCCTTGAACGCTATCCGCTCAATCAGAAAGAGGACACTTATAGCGTCATAGTCATAGCCCGCTGCGTCGGTCAAGTAGCACTTCAGAATTTGAAGATGATTATCAGCTTGGCTTACTGCGAATCTCTGCAGCTCCAAATCCTGCCCGGTTATTTTGCAGTCCAGTAATGCTGCGTTGAGACGGAGCTGGAGCTCAGTGATCTGCCGGGACATGTCATCGACTGGCCGGACGCTACCAGATACGCGTCGTTTCGGCGAGAATGGGCTGTCAGGTCGATTCTCTGGTGTGCTAAGAGCTGCAATGTTGCCTTGAAGCTGTCGGACGAGATCACGGTAGCCGGTGATCTGAGCTTCCAGACACTTTGCTTTAGCCTCTGCGTCGGCCGCTTGGGCGGCCTGAGTGTGCAGCAAGCTCTCCATATAGTCGACCTCTGCCTGCAGGGACTTTTCAGTCATATGGTGGCTCTGCTCCAACTCATCGTTCAAATCCTTAAGGATTTCAAGCTCGCGGATGGTGGCCTGCAGCTGGTCGCATTGCTCACTGAGAGCAAGGTTTCTCTCCGTCAACTGCTCGATCATCTCCTCCGCGCCCAGGGCATCATCTAGACGACTCCTCAGCTCGCTGATCACGCCATCCAAATCTTTAGTACGTTGCTCCGCTAATTGTAGCTTGCGACGGAGCTCTTTGGCGCTGCGAACTTCTCCCTCCAGCTGCGCAATGCGATTCTGGAAGGAGGCTTCTTGGTCTTTGGTCATCTCCTGCAAATTCACGAGCGCTACCTCAAGTCGCTCATTCTGCTTGCGCAATCGCACGTCTGAGGGGGCCGCGCGAGCGTCATCTGCATTCCCTGAGGAGGCTGCAGCGAGAATGGCCTCTTCACGTAGAATCTCACACTCGAGTTCCATTTCCTCGTACCGCAGACGAAGGGCCTCTAGCTCATGAGCGAGACTCTCAGCTTTTTCCTCCGCCATTTCTCGATCTAGTGTGGCAGCTTCCAATGCCTCGTCGTCGTCGCCCACAGAACCTTCAATGGCTGCGTGGTTCTCCTCCAGCTCTCGGATCCGATCCCTAAGCGACTGAATCTCCTCGTGCATTGAGCTTAGTTTCACTTGAAGACGCTGAACAATGCTCTCGAGGCGTCGCCGTTCGCGTGAGTCAGCCTGCCACTGTTCGAGTTTGTGGCGGTCCTCAGCACGGAGTGCCTCCATGCGACGAAGCTTTGCTTTGAGCTCATCCAGTTGCCGTGCCACTGCCGGACTTTGTCTGCCAGCGGAGCTAGCCCGGGACGAGGCGGCGGAAGCTTGCGACGTTATGGAGCTGCTCCGCGACGCCCGTCCCGCAGCCACGCCAATGTCGCCATAAGTCTTTTTCTGCGCACGTAGCGATGTTGTGCTCGTAGGAGGGGCCATTAGCCCTGTCGTCACTTGCGGCTGACGCTCGGGAGTGGGGTCGCGAGAACTGTGGGTGAGACTGCCCACACGAGACCGCGACTGGCGTCCAGGTGACGAGATCCCTGACAGACTGGCTCTTGAGTTGCGACCCGAACTCATGACAGAGCTGCGACGCCGCCCTGGCGAGTTTGAGTTTGTTCCGCTCTCGCCGCCAATGGTCTGGACCATTGTAGGACGGACGAAGATCCCATAAGGGCCATTGCGCTGGCACTCGAAGTACTGGATCCCTTGCACGGAGCCACTGTTCTTGCCAGTCGGCGTGTCTAGCTCAATCCCAGCCCACACTCCCGTCGAGAACGATGTCGTGCCGTAGAACCGCACCGTCCCCGACTGCCCACGCACCTGCACGCGCTGGCCAACATGATACACAGGCGGTGTTGGTGTCGCGCTGGGTGTACTCCGCGGCGTTGACATTGGCCTGCCGTCCCCTAGTGCCTCTTGTCGTTCTCGGCTTATGTAGAAGTTAGTCAGCACACCGCAGCGACGTTTGTCAGCCGTCTTGCATCGCTTGACATTATTAAGCACGCCGGCGTAGTGTTAGTAAGCCGACGTTCACGCGTTCGGCCTCTGGGGAAGGAACGTCAGACACAATTAACGCGTTGACGGACCACAACAACATAGCGCAATGTACTCTGCGCAGCAAGGAGACGCCAAACTGGGCGCACGGCGACGGGCAAACCCGATCTTCGGCACCTCCGCCGGTGGTGTCGCAACTACCCCAGCCATAGGCGCTGCTCGGTCACAACCTCCACGGGAGCTCACCGAGGAGCAAAGACAGGAGATCCGGGAAGCAGTGAGTTGAGAAAGGGTACCGCGAGCTCAAGACAGTCTTGATAACCCAGTTTGCACTGTTTGACATGGACAAGGACGGATACCTGGATTATCATGAGTTCCGGGTGGCGATGCGCGCCCTCGGCTTCGAGATACCAAAGGCCGAGGTATTGAACATAATCAAGGAGCACGACCGGACGGGCCGCCTCCTCATTTCCTCAGAGGACTTCACCCAAGAAATGACAGCAAAAATCCTGGCACGTGATCCCATTGAGGAGCTGAAGCGGGCGTTTCAGCTCTTTGACGACGATAACACTGGAAAGATCAGTCTCCGTAATCTCCGGCGCGTAGCAAAGGAACTTGGAGAAAACCTCGACGAGGAAGAATTGCAAGCCATGATCGAGGAATTCGACCTCGACCAAGATGGGGAAAGTGAGTACTGAATATGGGACGCATAAGGTGATTCGCTTACTGACACAGTCTCTCTGGATGAGTTCATAAACATCTGTCTGGAACGCTAGCTCTGTATTATCATTCCTATTGCGTGTATTATTAGATAATTTCAAATTCGACGGAAGCCATAATGACACGGGTAGTTGATTTGTCCGTTCTGCTTTAGAGAGTGACGGAAGAGGCCAAACCGGATGGGCATTGCACAATACTGCCTGACCTAGCGCTCCTAGTTCTCCCCTAGCCAGTCCCTCCAATTGAAGCCCACGACCGCACGACTGCGCGTGACATCTGAGAATTGGATTCCAGTGCCGTTCATCTTCAGAAATCGTGAACGGCCCTTGTGGCGCACACCGGTTGCAACTATTATCATGAACTCAGATAGAGAACATAGCCATCACAAAGCGCGGTTAGACATGATTTTGGACTTACTATAGATTCTGTGTTCCGTGTTAAGCTGAATACTGGCTCAACAGCCATCAATCTTGCCGCGCGCCTCAGGCTCTGTACATGCAGCAGGCCATATCACAGCCTGGGAATGAGCAATGTAGCATGAACTCTCACGCGAGGATCCTGACGCGTCTAACAATCTTAGTCAACGAGAGAGTGATCAGAAGAGTGCAAAATGTGGTGTGCATCATATTCTCACTAGGGTGGCGACGAGATCGTGGGGCTAATTCATAGAGGCAAGAGTGTGGCAGTTCCGGCTTTTGAGGCAAATTCGCCGCGTTGAAGTTGAACCATGACGCGCAGTGAGGATGGACTGAAAGTCGTCTCATTAGACTCCCTTTAAGGCAGTAACGGCTGCTGTCTCGAGACGTCATCGCCTGTGCCCTCTGCAGGTCAATAATCACATCCTCCGTTCCGCAAACACAATCAATTGGAGACCAAAAGTGGCCCTCCAGAAGAGCTGGCTAAGTCTGTCGGCCATCGAGCATGCGGTTTCAGGCCTGCCACTTCTCCGTTTCGACTTTTGTATCCGGTATGCCGGTCACGTGACCCACAACCATATGCTTACATAACCCTCGCGAGTCCCAACTCGTAAGTGGAAAATTCGAAAGCCCGAGGGAGCTGTCATCATGTCGAAGGCGGCCAGGGTGAGCAGGTTCATCCTGGATCCGAAGCGGGCGCCGCCGGGCATCCGGCAGTCCCAGCAGAAGCGACTCCAGAAGATGCACCCGCCGTTCATGCGTGTTGGCCAGAGTCAGTTCGTGCCAGAGGAGGAACAGCTGAAGGAGGACGAGTATCTCTTTCGGGTTGGCGACAGAGTGCAAATCAAGCGCGGCGAGGACAAGGGCAAGGTAGGAACTATCGAGTCCATCGAGCGCCGCGCCAACGGTGTCTATATAGAGGGCCTGGGCGGCACAGAGCGGACGGTTCTGCCTAAGGACTTCTGGGTTGAGGGACAGCGGAAGCACTTGGTTGATCTGCCCAAACCGATACCTATGGACAACCTGCGACTTGTTACAACAATGGAAAGTGACGACGGGAGCCTGAAGGAGGTCGCGGTGGCTCGGGTTGAACTCAAGGGCAAGTACTGGGACAAAGACTACCAGAAGATGATGCCATACCGCGTCGTACCACACACCGACGGCATGGTCGTTCCCTGGCCGAAGCCGAGCGCCATAAAGGAGGATCCGCATGCAACGCCTGCAGACCTTGCCCGACAGCGCACTTGGTACCCCACATCGTTACAGGAGCCGCCATTCCCGCTCGAGGTTCTGGATTCAATTCGCAACAAGTATTCGAAATGGGGTAAGCGCGTGTTCACCAAGGAGCAGGTTGAGAAGATGACGCCTCCGAAGATGCCGATGAGCGAGACCAAGAAAGCATGGCTGAAGGAGCTCCAGGAGCGTCGGGCGCAGCCGAAAACGCGCATCACTCCTGAAATCGAAGACTTCATTGGTAAACGCGTTCAAGAGCATCTGGAGAAACAGAAGCGGACGGAAGTCTGATCTGTGTGTACATAGTGTATATAAACGTGCTTCGTGTCCAGATGACTACCAGTTGAGTAGGTGGGTGGATGACCTAGTGCACAAAGCATGATTGAATAGGAGAATTCGAGCTGGTCCAGCTATTCGAATTGGAGACGGTGAATCGCACTATAGCCCACCTTCTGGATTGCCACTCAGAGATCAGACCGCAGCTCACGTGACCAACAGCCAGGTCGTGTGCCCTGCCTTATCATGTGATTTGACAACCCCACCAGGTGATGTCCGTTTCGCAACGACCAGAAGATGGAGCACTACCGAGGGCGGAACTCGGCTTACGGACGGCGACAAGAGTCGCATGCCTGTAAGATATGTCATCGGTCTAACAGCCCCAAATCCAACCAAATCGTGTTTTGCGACGAGTGCAGCACTCCCTACCACCAACTCTGTCACAATCCGAACATCGACCGGATAGTAGTTGATGTCCCCGACGCACAATGGTTCTGCCGAGACTGCTTGCCCAAGCGACGAGAACGGCCCCTGGAGACGGGTGTCACGGGGGAGAATTTCAGCCTGGATATCAAGAAAACGTACCTCTCATCGCTCAGCAAGGCACAGCTTGTCGAGCTGATCCTATTTGCCGAGCAGCTCGAACCCAAGCTCAAGATGTACTCGCCACAGACCCACTCCATTGCTCTGAAGATGCAGCTGGAAAACGCTAAACGACTGGCGCGGGCGCCCGGCTCGAAATTTGACTATGAGGACTTGCTTGTTGATGCTCTACACGCCAAATCCGGGGGCAAGGGCGTCGCCGTGGGCCAAATTTGGTCATGGATAGCGAGCGACACGGGGTCTGCCAACACAGTAGACGCAAAGTTCCTCCAGGCTGCGAATCTTGCTCTGCAGCGCGCACTTCGCAAGGGCCGCATCATCAAGTCTGGCAACCTCTATTACGTCAACCGAGACTACCAACAACCGACCGAGCTTGCATTGACACAGTTTCTCAGTTGCGCTGACGATGCGATGTTCTGCCTTGACGTCGCAATGAAGATACCTCCACCCAGCGATGAAGACCATTACTTCACAGCAGAAGACAACGAAGAGGTGTTTAGTCACAAAGTCTTTGCAACTGCGTGACAAGGTTCGCAATTCAACAAAATTGGCATGGCAGAATCGTTACTATACACTGTTTCGGTCGTGAGGTCATGATGTGCCCGTTGTCGCCTGAGAAATAGCATTGGCATATCGGTCAACCGTGTCATCAATCTCGGTGGATATGATACGGAACTTGGATTCGAGCCGGGCGATTTTGTCCAGAGCGTCACTCGACATATCGGGCCGCAAATTTGCCTTGGGGATGGTGTGGCGCGCAGCACCATTGACAATGGCTGCAAGCATCATAGCAGCATGGAACCCGTAAAAGTGCAGCTGATCACTAAGGTAGGCGAAGTACGAGTCTTCCTCTACTGTGAGCAGGGTATCAATAACGCCGCAGGCATGTCGAAATAGCCGGTGCAGTGGCTCTTCCTCAAATCGTGATAACACAAGATCCACCACATTATTGCTGAAGTTGCCGTTGTATGCTGATGGGTCCATTCCCATGATAGTCGGATAGGGTGGCAATGATGCGTGGTGATTGCGGTACGTCCAATGATATAGGATGCACATGTAACCATAATGATAGCCTGTTTCCACGAATTGTGTTTGTGGCTGGTGAAACAAATAGCCCCACTCCTCGTGCCACGCGCGAAGGTCCTCCTCAACGTCAGGCATAGACATCGAGTTTTCAATAAAGTTGTACACAATGATCTGCAGCGAGATCTCTGCGACCATTCGGCCGTCAAAGTTTGTTGCAGATTGTAAATCGAGTGTCCGCCGACATTGATCCAGCCGTTTGTCGTCTAGCACGCACATGCGACCCGAGATTACACAATTGACCAAGTGAATAAGGCACAGATGATTCCAAACCCGGTACGCAGTGATCTCATCGACTTCGGTGACAGGCCCGATACCGTCGAAGCTCATGACAAGACCGAGGTAGTCCTTCGTTACGAAATGTTGAAGCCCAAGGGCAGACACAAACCATGCGTCGATAATGAAGTCTCCCTCTGCAATTGTCATGGCATAGATGCTGAGTACTGTCAGTGCCTGCATAAACTCCAGCGTCTGTGGAACCACAAGCAGACTTTGCTGTAGCTCGCTCTGCAACTTTCGAAGAAGGAGCTTATGGACCCGGCCGTCGGTTAACGTGTCGGCAGCGCTACCCAGGACAGTCTCGCGAGAGTATCGCATGCTCACACAGCAGCACACCGTGAGCAGTAGGCTGCATCTTTGGCGCACATTGTCTACCAGCTGCTCAGTCGAGATTTCCTCAGGAAACGATACCCAGCGCACGTACCGGTTTCGGAACGTCTCCATGAGCCTATAGCACTGATCTAGAGATACGATGCCCATGGACACGATATCTTGGTTGTCGAGAACCATTTGCGGATTCAGTAGCCGCGTGATGGGGGGCGCCCAATGGCGGCCAGCAGTGAGATTGGCAATGCTGTGAAACGGCGAAGATATGAATGCTGGACTTGCCAGGCCAAAGCTCATAGTGCCCTTGTGAGATATGTGTCGCTGTTGATCCGCTCGCAACGTCGGCGGTTTCAACCCCTTGCCACCCCAACCTCTTTCGCGCCGGAGCAGGCGCAGAGCCTCCTCCATGTTGCCTTCCAACGCCTCAAAGCGACCCTCCAATGTTGTGCTTGTGCCTGTACTAGGGTTGCCGATGTCGGTGTGTTCATTGCCAAAAAGCTCGCGCCCGGCTGCGGTGCCCTCAGGGTCGTATTCTGGGTCCTCCAAGAAGCTACACTCGAGGCCGAGCGTTTTACACCGCAGACAGGACTTGCTGCCAGGTGCCGGGAAACAGCGCGTCTTCTGTCGTCGGCATATGGCGCATGCTTTCGGGGCACGGGCTGCGTGATGTTTTTTTCGCGGCCGATAAGTGGAATCAGTCGCGGAGCTCGATCCACCTGGATTCGCTTGGCCGTTGTTTACAGACATAAACCCTGCGCCTGGAAAGATTGTGGCTCCACTGCCTGGCGACGTGCTGTCCATGTAGCCAGGGCTCGCCTGGACAGAATTATGTCCACTGGCCGAGGCATAGGATACGGGACTACCTTGGTCGGTCGTAACCACCCCACCGCCCGGGGGCGGGAGGGTAGGCCGCGGCAAATCGCCACCTCTTTCGCCGGAGCCCAGTCCGCTGAGCTTCCGCTTCATCGGCCCGCTCATTCTCCCCACGCATCAAGCAGCAATTGTCAATGCTCTGCCTTCGCGGTGACTTCCCCACGTCCTGATGCGTGCGGCTTCGGGTCTGGCCGAAGGTCACGTGCCCGAAGCGTTGAGAGCTGACGTAATGAGAGGTTCTATTGGCTCGCGCTACAGTCATGTGATTATTGCCCGTGATCGTCTCACGTGCGCACCGGCTATTGTGTGTTATGCAGGGTGATGCACGGTGCTGCGTCGACGCCGGTTCCGTGCAGCCGTCGTTTCCCTCGCATCCGCGCGTGGCTGTGACCGCATGGTGCGGTCGGGGGGCAAACCACCAGTTCCCGCCTCCGTCCTCGCCGCAGCGTGGCAGTGTGCACTCGGTCGGGCGGTGCTCTCATAGTTTGGCCCTCGGCGTAGCTGACGGCGGACTCCGGGGGCATAGCCGGGCGCCCAGGCCGAGCGCCCGGCAAGATCACGTGCGCGGCTCGCAGTGTTGTCACGGCAACGCGACCCAACGGTCGAGGTTGCAACGTGCAGCGGTTTCCGTCAACCCCCGTATAATAAACGAGCACCCAGAAAAAAAAAAACCCGAAACCAGAAAAATAGGGTGATCCGAGTGACCCTGGTATATATACCTTGGCCTTCACGGACATCTCGGTTGACCCAAGGAGCATCGTCATGACGTGAGTTGCAATGAACGACAGACCAACAAGCGCCGGCCCGAAGTTAACACAGAATCCTCAACGGGACATATCCAACATACCCCGACGGCAGCCTGCTGGACACCTACAGGGCCGTGAGCCAGCTCAACGGTAGCCTGAACTGGCTGGAGCGTGCCTGGGCAGCGTGGTACACGTATGTGAACAACGACGTCCTCGCCACAGGCATATTTTTCTTCATACTTCACGAGGTCGTCTATTTCGGCCGGTGTGTTCCCTGGATGATCATAGACGCCATCCCTTACTTCAGGAAGTGGAAGATCCAGGATGCGAAGCTCCCGAGCAAGCAGGAGCAGTGGGACTGCCTGAAGAGCGTGCTCATCTCGCACTTCATGGTCGAGGTCGTGCCCATCTTCACGTTCCACCCCATGTGTGCATACCTCGGCATCAAGCATGACGTGCCCTTCCCCTCGATTTGGAAGATTGCGTACCAGTGTGCCATCTTCTTCGTGATGGAGGACGCGTGGCACTACTGGATGCACCGCGGCCTGCACTACGGCCCGTTCTACAAGCACATCCACAAGCAGCACCACAAGTACGCAGCACCTTTCGGTCTTGCTGCGGAATATGCTCATCCCATCGAGGTGGCCATCCTCGGTCTTGGCACCGTGGGCATGCCTATCCTGTGGGTGCTCATTACTGGTGATCTCCACATGCTGACCATCTACATTTGGACAACGCTTCGCTTGTTCCAGGCAATCGACGCCCATTCGGGTTACGAGTTCCCCTGGTCGCTTCATCACTTTCTTCCGTTTTGGGCGGGCGCTGATCACCACGACGACCATCATCATTACTTCCTCGGCAACTACGCCTCGAGCTTCCGCTGGTGGGATGCCATGCTTGGCACGAACCCGAACCCGAAGCGACGCCACGGCAAGGCGATGAAGGAGCAGTCGCAGCTTGCGACTGGCGTCAACAAGATAGACTAATTTAATCGCATATCATACCCAGCAGGCTAATACACTAATGAATCCGAGTTCTTTCCTTGCCACCGCACGAGTTTTGTTGCCATTAGGGCAGGGGGTCAGGGTAAACCCGGGACGCGAATTGAAATTTTGCAGCTCCGGCTCTCTGAGGTCCTTTGCAAAACATCATTGAAGGTGAGCGCTCCGTGGTTCTGGGTATGACATCGCCAAAGAGCGCGTGTCAACATGATGATAAAACCTCACAGACCTGTACCAATCGCTGGATACAGTTCCGGGCGAGGTGCGGATACTCTATTGCCTATCTCTGATCTTACAGTTCCACAGCCCTCTGTTCTGACAAGTCCGGACAAAAAGCTAACTCAGCATGACACCAATACGGAGAGGCCTCGCTACATAATGCTCAATTTATCTATCGCCTCTCAGTTTGTGTTTTGTAGGTACGGTCCGGCCGATTGTGCATCGCTACCAAGTCGAGAACCCGGCCCACCCGCACTGCGTCGCTACCATGTCACGCCACTACGACCGCAGTGCACGAGCCATGACCAGCTAGAATGGACGGGACACGAACGGCCCTGTTTGTGTTCATAATCTTCTTCCTGTTCTTCACTCCAGGAGGCAATGGTCCGCGGCTGCTGAGACCCGGGGAGGTCCGCCGACTGAACCGCTACATCGCGGTGTGGAAGCACGAGAATGAAGTGTTGCTCAATGCCACCTATGAATCGGGATACGGCAACCTGACGGGCCTCCGGCCGTACCCTGGTCCCCAATACAAGCCCGGTAGCATTTTGCCGGCTCCTTTTGGAAAACTGTCGCGTGATCTATGGACAGCAGAGCCAGCGCAAGTTCGGGAGCCGTCGTTCCCTCTGCTTGGCAAACGCGACACCCTTGAGGCCAACGCAGAGGCGATAGAACCGACTGTGGGCAAAGGTCACAATGGCGGATCCAACTACAACCTGGCGTATTTTCAGAACATCTCTGGGGTGGTTCGCGGAGACTGGCGACGGATTGACGAATGGGGGCTCGTTCCCATCAACATGTCGTCTCCTGAAAAAACCGAACAAGAGCTGCGACGGCAGAGCATGGAGCAAGAGCGCGACAACCGCCGACGAAAACAGGCCGGTGAGAAAGTCAATGAAACGACAGAATTCGAGCGCTTTGACGACTATATGATCAATTTTTATCTGGATCGCACCGAGCATCTGGCATCATTGCGTGCCGAGAATAAGGCTGGGAATTTCACAGCAAAGAGGGGTCGAGCTAGAATGGAATTCAGTCAATTGACGCTCCTTGAGGAGACCAACATCACTTCCCTCGGATTCCTGACTGCCCAGCTTGGCTTATCCGACTATGAGGAAAACGAGCGTGACCAGGACGTTGCCCTGCGTGGTGTCTACGTCAAAGAGACTGGAAACTTTGTTCTAACGACTTCAAGCACAAAGTTCTCGGGTCTACGAGCATTGCCGCATTTTATGATGGACAAACGATTGTTTGAAGAGTGCCGCGATTTACTCTTTCCCATAATGAACCGAACTGTTCACAGAGTGGAAGCCGAGGAGGATTTCGCGCGGTATGAGGAAGCACGCGACGCCGCGGAAGGGTGCGAGTACATCGCATATGGGCATATTCAGTCCTCCGGAATGACAGTCCGCGAGATGGAAGCATTGGAGAGAGAACTACGGTTCCCTTCGGGTCGGCCGACACGCAGCCTACCGCCGCTACGCGCGAAGGTTGCAATATACTCACCAGACTGTGCCATCGCAGCCTCCTTCGACAATCTCCTAGGTGACAAGATCGAGGCTTTCTGGAGCAAATTGCGGACGGCCGTGCTTGCCTTTGGCGGACTAGTACTCATACAAGCAGTGTGGAGCACCCGTCAGATGAAAGACACCAGTACACCGAGCACGCTCTCCCGGCTGAGTTTCTGGACGATCGCAAATCTCGGCCTTGTAGACGGTGCAATTTGTCTAGTGTCTCTCGTCTGCTCATTCCTCGACGATGCCTCGCTGCCGTTTCTAGCCGTAGCATTTCTGTCGTTCATTCTCGCATCACTGTTCGACATGCGCTACATGGTGAAGATCTACAAGGAGCAGCTACCAGAGAGTCGTGCGGACCGCGCCGCTCGAGCAGCACAGCTGGGTCGGGACCGCCCTGGGGCTGGTGGCGACTCGCTGTCACAAGAAGGGGATTCTACACTTCCGGTTTACAATTCTGGCACTAGCTCACCGGCTGGGGATCCTGAGCCGGAGGAGCAGGATGAGCGACAAATCGCTGGTAATATCTACCTTCGATTCTATTTTGCGCTCGTGCTTTTCTTAATCACAAGCTTGAGCGCACGGGGATGGCCGCAAGTTTTGCGCCACACCTACGAATATGTGGTTTTGATAGCCTTATACTCACTGTGGGCACCGCAGGTATATCGCAACTGCGTTCGAGGTACGCGACAGGCATTTCTTTGGGACTATATCATCGTCACATCCCTGATTCGGCTGGTGCCACTGGCATACTTTTGCCTGGGCGCCGATAATCTGGCACAACACCGATACGATCCAACTCTCTTTCTGATAGTGGCAGGATGGCTTTGGGCCCAGATTTTGGTGCTGCTGCTGCAGCAAGTCTTTGGGCCACGATTCTTCCTGCCGCGCGGCATGTTGCCAGTTGTCTACGACTATCACCCCGTCATCACGGAGGGCGACGTCGAAAGTGGCTTGATTGGCTATGGCATGGAGACCCAGCCCTTGCTCGGCCGTCCTGAGAGTGACGAGACAGTTGGCGGCCGCAGGTTGTCCCAGGGGAGCAGGACCAAGTCCGACCAGTTCCCGGGATCCGAGTCGCGCCCAGTGGTGGACTGTGCAATCTGTATGACAGCAGTTGAGCTGGTAGTGGTGCCAGACGATAACAAGCTTCTGGCATCCACGCCGGCGAATCTTCTGGCACGGCGAAGGTACATGGTCACTCCGTGCAAGCACGTTTTCCATACGGAGTGTATGGAAGCGTGGGTTAAGACTCGGCTACAGTGCCCTGTTTGCCGTAACCCTTTGCCACCGATCTGAACAGCATGAATGCATATAGCAATAACGATGAAGTGTTTACGAGAGCTTAATCAACACGGCTTGTACACAGGCCTGAGGCCCATTAACTATTTGTACATTACAGTTTGCATTCCCAACATGAACAATAAATCTTTCGTAGCCGGGCTTTTATTTCTTGGCGGTGATTCTTCTGAGATAGAAGGCCAGCTCATCACCCTCCAGAATGTAGCCGTCGCAGCGGCCAGACTGACCAGGTCTCGAAGTCACGCAAGCGTAGAGACGGCCAGCACCGAACTGGGTCTCGAGAGCCTGCTCGATCTTAGCAGTGCTCTGGCGAGAGGCGATCTTGCGCTCAACCTTCTTGGAGCGGGTGACGGGCTCCTGGGCCTCGTCGTCCTGCTGCTTGCGCTGGCCTCTCTTCTTGCCGACGGTCTGGCCATAGTGGGACTCGTACCATTGTCTGAACGGGGTGGCGTCAATCTGAACAATGGCAGCCTTGGTCAGAGTGTTGGTTCTGATGAGCTCGTTGTTCGACGGGTGGAAAGCAACACCAATGACACGGGTCTTCTTGGCGATGCCCTCCGACTGCCAGGAGAAGTTTCCTGCCTCGAGTCTCAGGGCTCTGTATTTCAGGTTGCCACCGCGAGCTCTGACGGGGTGGATTCTCTTAGCACCGATACGGGTGTTGGCCGGCTGGCGGCCGAGCTCGAACTTTCTCTTCTTGCGGAACTGGGCGCGCTTGGCACCGGTGTGCGAGCGCTTATGTCTGGAGTCACGAGAGATACCCATGTTGGCTGTGTTAGCAGTCTGTGGAGAGGGTCCAGAGGGCGTGTGCCCTGGCTAGGGGTTGGTCATTCAGGCTGCTCCGCGCTAGCATGGTCCAACAGCGAGAGGAGGTCGTGTTGACTACTCGCCCGGCCAGCCTCGCGTGGGATCCTGCCAGCGCCGACGACGGCGAATCAACCATCCGAGCCCACAGGCAGCACGTCGCGCCGGTCGTAGACAGGCGCCGCCGAATGCCTTTCTGGTTCCCCGTACTAACCTGTCGAGTTGGGTTGTCGAAAGTCCGGTGAGTCGCTACAGAGGTCAAACTTTCAAGTTTTCCAACGCCAGTATGCAGTGGGCGAGCGACTGTCCGTGTGTCGCCTTGTGCGTGCGCGCCGGGGCAGCTTCCCGATCGGGCGAGCGCCGCGTGTCGGGGATTGTGACTGCTTTTTCCCAAATGAGACGCTCATATTACCCGGACTCTGTGGGGGCGGCCCCGAGCACCGTTACCCGGGTGAGGCGGCACGTGACGGGGCTAGGGCTAGAGATAGGCCCAAAAAGGCAGGGAGCAAGTTTTTTATGCAGATTGCCGGGATCGGCGCGAAAAAAAACGTCCAGAGGTGGGCACTTTGATAAAGCGGAGTACAGAAGGTAGATGGCCGAACGATAACCCACGACACCATGGTCACAGCAGTCGCCTCGCGGTTTCTGAGCTCTTTCCAAGAGCGACTTGCCACCAGCAGCCAGCCCGTGCAGGCTCCAGCCTCGCCTAAGGCAGAGGAACCTGCCCCTGCTACGCCGGCCCCAGCCGCTGACGAGAAAGCATCCATACAAGACGAGCCAAAGGCAAAGGACGCGTCTCCTCCCAAGGACACGAGCCACTACGACCAGATCGAAATCGAGGACATGACGTTCGACCCCGCGACCCAGCTTTTCACATACCCGTGTCCTTGCGGCGACCGGTTTGAAATCTGTCTGGACGACCTGGCCGACCAGGAGGACGTTGCCGTGTGTCCCACGTGCTCACTGACCATCCAGGTCGTTTTTGAGCTCGACGATCTCGACGAGTACTACGAACAGGTCAAAGAACATGAGCAATAGACCCACTCGCGCATCACCACTCATACCGTCACGACAAGCATTAGCAGGTGTAACATACTATTTGAGCCGTTTGCAGCGGCCCCTAGCTATTCGCACGTTGACTCTGAGCAGTGTCCAGGCGCTGCCTACCTCGTCGCCCAGGCTCCGTCCTTGTAGTCGCGGCAATAGGCGGCTCACGTGACCATGTTCCCGCACGATTAAGGCCGCCATGGAAGGCGGTCCCAAACTTGCGACACCACGACAGTTGCTGGCGCTCACAGGTGTGCGACAATGGCACTCGCGAACCTCAACAAGTTCTTCACGCCGGCTAAGCCGCAGCAGACTCCAGTGCCGGTCAAGCAACTCACGTTTCTGCATCCAGGGGCCAAACCACACTTCACCTATGCCAACATCGGCCGGCCCATCCCCTCCAACAAGGTGTTGGTGCGCATCCGCGCAGCCTCCCTCAACCCTATTGACGTCAAGATCATGAATTCGTCGTTGTTGTGGACAGTCCCTGGAGAAAAGGGCATCGGGCGAGACTTCAGCGGCGTGATCGAAGAGGTCGGCGCCAATTGCGACCCACAGTGGCAAGTCGGCGACCGTGTATGCGGCATGTATCTCCATCCTGGCAGCTACGGTACCGTGGCCACTCACATTGTCGTGGACCCGAAGGCAGATCGGATTGTCAAGTTTGCCCCCAACCTCACTTACGAGGAGGCAGCGGCATTTCCGCTGGTGTTTGGCACTGCGTTCCGCTCGCTGTCTTATGCTGTGAAGCACATTCACGACATGGGTAACAGCAGTGTCTGTATCATTGGAGGCGCCACCTCGGTCGGTATGTTTGCGATTCAGCTGGCAAAGAATTACTTCGGCTTTAAGCGGGTCGTTGCAACGTGCAGCGCACGCAGCATTGACTTGGTCAAGAGCCTCGGAGCTGATCTTGCAATCGACCGCAAATCGGCCACCAACATAGCCGAAGCGCTCGAGTATGCGATTGGAGCAAAGACGGTCGAGTCGAGAGATGTGCGCTTCGTTGGCGACGCGTCTACTGACGCCGGTGGTAGGTCCCGTGCGGATGGGAAGAAGTTCGACATGATCTTGGACTGCATTGGAGGCACGCAGGTGTTGGACCGGTGGGACACGATATTAGAGAGCTCAGCAAACGGCGGCACGTACGTCACTCTCGTTGGGGACGCTCAGTCCCACAAGGACTCAATTGGCGGTATCGTTGGCTACATGACACAGCCATCGATGCTCTCCCGCAAGCTTTTCAACCGTGGTTTGCGCTATATTGTCGAGGCAGTGGCGTCTGGCGACTGGATCGACAAGGCGTATGACTTGTTTGTGGAGGGCAAGGTCCGGGTCGTGATGGATTCGATTCTGGACTGGACGCAATATGCCGAAGCGCTCGAGAAGATTGAAAAGGGCCAGACCGTGGGCAAAATAGTGCTTCAAATAGAGCAGGTATGAGTAATGGATGCTACGTATACAACCACGCCCACACGTCGCCCGGACATCCCGAGGAGGCGTTGTGATGTTCCACTGCATGCGTCGCCAGATCAAGTAATGTAACTGCAACGGTCCGGCCTTTACGGAGGAAGTAGATTTAACCATCCTCCACTACCCTTTACGAGTCCTGCGAAGCTCGACAATGACTGGTAAGCACCCTACGTGAGTATCTGAACCCCACCGGCAGTACTGTGCCTGACACAGCGCCGTCAAGGCGTGTCTTTTTGACATGGACGGATTGCTATTGAACACCGAGGACATATACACAGAGTGCGCGAACGAGATCCTCGCAGATTACGGCAAGCCACCATTGACATGGGATATCAAGATCCGCCTCCAGGGCCGGCCTGGCCCGGAATCGGCGAAGCTGTTTCTCGAATTGACTAAGCTGCCTCTCAATACCGACGAGCTGTTCAAGCTCAACGGTGAGAAGCAGAAAGGCAAATGGGCCAAGAGTCGGTTCATGCCAGGAGCCCTCGAGCTCTTGCAGTATCTAGAGGACAACAAGGTACCTTTCGCACTCGCCACTTCGAGCAACACCTACAATTACGTTCAAAAGACGAACCACCTGCGCCATGGCTTTGATCTCTTCAAGCACCACATTGTGACCGGTGACGACAACCGAGTACAACCGGGACGCGGCAAACCGTGTCCCGACATCTGGCTCGTCGCCCTGGAGAGTCTCAACAAGGACCGGCGGGCCGCGGGTGAGCCTGAGATCGCTCCCGAGGATTGTCTCGTGTTTGAGGACGGCATTCCCGGCGTGCAGGCCGGCAAAGCGGCCGGGTGCTATGTGATCTGGGTGCCAGATCCGCGCGCCCTGGCTGTCCTCGATGGCGAGGAGCAGAACATAATTGGCGACCAGGGAGAGATCCTCTCCAGTTTGGCAGACCTCGACAAGCACAAATTCGGCCTTCCCTAGCCTGACAGTACTCTAATGAATCATATGCTATCTGTCCTAGAGCGGTGCGTTCCGGAATAGGTATGAGACCGACTCGCCGTTGTGCAACCGACGAATGGCCTCCGCTAGGACGCCCGACACATCAATGGTCGACAGCTTGGGACACACCTCGTCCTTGCCGTCAAGAGGAACGGTGTTGGTACACACCACACGGTCGAGCCGGCTCTTATTGATGATTTCTGTGGCGCGGCCGCTGAGAATTCCGTGGGTTACGATAGCGATCACGGATTTTGCGTTATTCTCCAGCAGCGTCACAGCCGCTTTTGCAAGCGTTCCGCAGGTATCTGCCATGTCATCCACCAGGATGGCAATCTTGTCCTCCACATCGCCGACAAGCACCATTCGAGACACCTCGTTGGCACGGGCGCGCTCCTTGTGGATAAGGGCAAAGTTCAGGTCCAGCCTATCTGCGAGAGCCGCAGCTCGCTTTGCTCCTCCGGCGTCGGGCGAAACAATGATGGCGTTGCTGTAGTCGACGTTCGTCTGGATCCATTGCACCACCGACGGTTCGGCGTACAGGTTGTCCACAGGCACGTCAAAGAAGCCCTGAATCTGCGATGCATGGAGGTCCATGGTGATGACATGGTTGCAACCTGCAGACTGGAGCATGTTGGCCATGAGCTTTGCAGTGATGGGTGCCCTGGACTTGTCCTTGCGGTCCTGTCGAGCGTACGGGAAGTTAGGGAGCACAGCGGTGATCCGGCGGGCGCTGGCCGTCTTGCACGCGTTGATGAGGATGAGCAGCTCAAAAATACGGTCGTTGACGTCCCCGCTGCCAATCTGAGTGATGATGTATACGTCCTCGTCGCGGACGGACTCGCCGATGGTTATGCTGATCTCTTGGTTGAGGTCGCGAAATACGTTCAGCTTGCACAACCGCTGGCCGAGCCGGGCGGCCACCATCTCGGCGAGGCCCCGGTGCACGTCGCCCGCTAGCAGCTTGATGTTGTTTGAGCTCATCCCCGTGCGCAGTTTGCCAGTCCGCCCCAGATGTCGGCCCAGAAACTTTTACTTTTCATGCTTGTGACCCGGACTTTGTCACAACGGCTGCCCTGCATCGTCCGAACAGCATGCGCCAACACCACGGACGTCCGAGTTTGGCACCGCGTGGGGTAGCGGTGGTCGCACGTTGCAGGCTTCGCCGTGTGCCTGGCCCTCAATCCTGCCCCTGTTCAACAGTTTACAATGTAGTACTATCACATTCTGCCGTTTGCTGGCACACATGAATTCGATCCTATTTACTCGTCGACATTACCTTCAATTTCTCCAGAGCTGAGGCTCTCCTCAGACACAAATGCTATCGCTTCATGGTCGTTACGTCATATTCCCTTGCCAACCTCTACCCTCCCTTTCGCCGCCGCCCTTTACGTTGGGGCTGCACGTTCGTCATGAGCGTCCCCGCGGACGCCTCAGAATCTTTCACCTTGTCACGAGCCTCGAGGAAGAACATCACGTCCCGTAGCTGCTCCTGGAGATCCTGGACCTCGGCGTCTTTGGCCGCCTGTTGTTCCTCCAGCTGGGATTTCTTTTGTGTGACGTGCTCGAGTTTTGCCAACAATCCCTTGCTGATCTGTTGCTCGTCTCTGTACGACTTCTCCAGTCCACGACACGTCTCGGTGAGCTGCTCAGCACGCGTCTTGTACTTGGCAAGCTGTCCCTCCATCTTCGCGAACTTCTCCCGCATGGCGGCCATCTCTGCCTCGATGGACTGCAGCTTCGCCGTGGCCGTGTCCGCTCGGTGCGCGGCCTCCGAGGCTTTGTCGGCAGCTGCGGCGAATATGTCCTCGTAATAGTCGCGTTGAGACTCAAGCTGCGATGTGAGCAGCGCCGTATATGTGTATCCGATGTCGTCGAGCTTTTTTTGAGTCAGCTCGGAGTCGAATTCGGGCGCTCGCGCGTCTGAGGAATCTCCGCTGCGACCCACAGATGGCAGCTCGACAAGCTTGCCATCTGACTGGTTTTGTATCAGGCGATGTACATACCCATCACCAGCATAGTCCCAAACACGCTGGGTAGAGATGTCCATCGCGTAGCAGTGGCTTGTTTGGAAGTAGTGATCCTTGGCGTGGGCGTTGTCGTATCGGCCGCAGCCAATGTTGCCACATATTAGGCACGCCCAAAGGTTTTCTATTGCACCACACCTTGAGCACACGGAGTCCATGTACTGCACTGATCTACCACTGGCATTGCCCTTGGTGCCTTGCGAGTAACGACACACAGGGCAGCTTCCATCACCCCACTTGCTTAAACACTGGCAGTGGAACGTGTGCTGGCATGCGATGGTTAGCAAGCCGGTGACGCCGGCATCCATCCGCTCGAGGCACACCGGGCACGTGGGGAGCTCCGTCAGTGCTGGAGTGGGCGGAGGCACAGGCCGTGAGCTCGGCGCTGCGGCGTTGCTAGCAGCAACCGATCCAACGGTCTCGTCCACAGCTCCTTCGTCTGGCTCGTCGTCTGCAGTGAATGGGTCGTCCAATAGATACGGAAAGCTGGTGCTCCGGGGAGGGTGGCTTTCGAACTGAACTCGGTCTACATTGATCACATGGCAAGTCTCTGCATCCATTGCGTTGAACAGCTTGCCATTAAACTCGTCGTAGAATGATTTCGCCGCTTCCGCATTCCGAAACTTCATAAGCACCATGTATCGATTTGGTGCTGAGGTCCGAATCATGCGGAAATGACTGACACTCTCTCGAGCAGCGGCTCCCACAAACCCAAGGAAGTCAGAGGGCGTGAGGTAGCTGGGTACAGCCAGTATAGCGAGAAACGTGGTTCCACCATCTGGCTCAGCGTTGTGTGCTCTTTGGTCGGGGCCCTTACCGTTCTTCCTGTTTTCGTCAACGCGGCAACTGGTCTCCGTAACGCTCCCTTCATCATTCCAATGACGAAACAGCCTGACCACTCCTTGGCCTAGATACTTTGCTTTCAACGGCTCCACGGCGAAACTATTGGTCCGCCGACGCGTTGAAGCACCCACGCTGGCATGCTTTCCCGACTCTGCTGCGACCTCGGGTGGCTGACCCATATCAATTGCCGACAGAAAGATTTCTCCAAATCGCCAATCCAGCTCAAGTGGAGGACCTGGTTGGCGTGCCCACCGCTGTGAGTGGTTCGAAGCTTTTAGTTCGTTTCGGGTTGCTGATACGTCGGTGAAGATGTTATTGCGTCGCTGTGCCTCAGCTGCCCATTCGTCTCTCCTATCCACCGAACAAGGCTGATCCACAGTCTCTATCAGTATGGTATAGGTGCTTTTACCTTCCATCGGCGCGTCATCCCGTCCAGTTACGGTGGTGTTCGTTTGGCTGGCCCAAGCCTGGCTGGTGCCGCCGCATACATGGTGCGGCTGAACAACTCGGGGTGGCAAACGCGACGTAAACTTTTGTACAACTAAAATCGTATACTCGACTATCACTCACTGCCTACGTCTAGCACCATCAGCTGTCAGTCAGTAAGCCAAGCTTTCTTGACTCAGCTTCCAGCTTTTTTGAATTCACCCAACCTCGCCCTGGAACGAATATTCGCTTGTACTGCCGGGAAGCGATCTTTGCTGCGATATCCGGCGTCATTAGGGCTTTCAGATCAGCTGGTTCCTCATTTTCTTCGTTGATCATAGCATCAGGCGATGACTGGGCTTTGAACGTACGAGTTTCAAACTGTGCGTGCGTGCTGGGGAAGAAATCACTCGTGATCGTAGAACCTCTTCTGTAACCTCCAATCTCTGGTGTGCTGTTATCATTGCCTCTCTGTCCTACTTCAGAAGAGCCAGGGATGCTAAACACAGCCGAAAGTGGCAGAAAATTTTCCTTCGAAGACGCAGCTGCCTTTCGAACCGCACTATTCCCTTCATCCGCAATTGATGAGCTTTGTTGCATCACAGACTGCGCAATTTTTTGTTCTGCTGCTCGTCTCTTCGTCTTCATAGCCTCTCGCCACGCAGATCTCCCCTCGGGAGTCATAATGTCATACTCTTCCCCACTGAACTTGATGACTCCGCGTCTGGCACCGTGACAAGCAGATTGCCCAGGGTTTTCACTCAGACGCTCTGGTGTGTCTGTGGAGCACACGGCCTTACCATTATCGATTATCTCGTTTACAGCTGTGGTCGCAATTTGATTCGTGCTCTGTCTGTTGACATCTCCTTGGCGAGCCATATGGCCTCTACGGGGCCTGAACGTGTTCCAGTCCCTTTGGAATAGATTCTCTGGTCGTTGGGTTGTGTGCGCAACGAGTGGCGCAGATGCGTAACCTCGTCGCGCAGAGTTGCAGCTTGATGTAGCCTTGAACGAGCCTTGAGCTGCCAAAGCCCCGCTATCACGCGGACTTGAACACTTCCGCTTGTCGCCGATAGGTTCATGCTGTAGAGCGGTCAGCACTTCCGGCGATGGCATTGAGGTTTGTGAGTGGCAATTCTCATTTGGAGTTGTTGACACTGATTCCATGGGGTTATGGCCCCATTTTGGCGTTGGGCTGCCTAATGCTTTCCCGGAAGTCGGCGCTACACCTGTTGAACTCTCGCACAACTCCCCATAACCGCTTGCTTTGCCTGATAGTGGCAAATTGAGGTCAGGGAAATCTCGCGCTGCCGCGACGGCAGCAGCAAGTACCATTTGGCTGAATGCGTCGAGCGGCGCTTGGAACCCATGTTTCGGGTCCAGCGTTTCCGTCGAAGGCGTACAGTCCTCGCGGACCTCTTCAGCCGGACTTCGAAGTTTTGGAGCTTTACTTAAGATGTCACCATGCGCAGGCCGACACAACGTCGATGAAAAGGTATCACCCTGTCTATGGACGCTCGCTCTTTGGCCTCTGCGTCGTTGATCACTCTCGTATTGCTGGCTGCTTGGCAACGGTAGTCCTTTCTGAATTACATCCAGTTTGGTTGCCATATCCTCGACCTTTGATGCCCCCTGCTTCGTTTTCTCCAAAGCTTCGTCTAATTTGGTCTCCAAAGTTGCTATGGCTGAATCCGTACACGGAACGTATTTGTCGTATTGAAGCAATAAGCTCTCGAGGCTCTGGTCGATTCGGCTCAAGTCGGCCTTGAGATGCACCATGTTGTCTGGTTTGACAGTTGAGAGGGTACTGATGACGTTCTGCAAGCGTCCAACCTCAGCCACAACCTCGAACACAGCCCGTCTGTGCGCCAGTAGGGCCAAGGTGACGCTGGCAAACGAGATTGACGCAACCACCGCACCAACGTATCCATAGAGCAGGGATTTTGGCATTAGGCCATTCATAGTGCCTAAGAATGTTTCCAATAGAGTTTCCATAACTTCCGCTCGACTATCCCTTGCATGTTCGGCCGGACGGAGGTGTCCTAGAATCTCACGAGTGGCTCTTTGGTGGCCCACAATTCCGACCGCTGCGCTGGAGAAAATCATAAGCGCGAGAGGGAGACTCAATACCAAGGTGAGACTCCATTCATTCCAATTCTTCTGGCTGACTGGTGGCATTCGCTGCTTTTGCTTCTGCGATAACCACCCTAGCATAGCAGCTTCCGGATCTACTGAGCCCGCCATGTTTAGATGGTGTGTTGGGCGATAGGCTGTTGCGTTTCGCGTGGAAGGTGCGGAAGAGACAGCGGCAAAGGGGCGCTCAAGTGGCCAGATCCACTCAATCTCGGATACGAGTCTGCGCGGCTTACCCCGTGCGATGGTCCCGTTAGCTGAACGTCTCCTCCTTGCCCTAACGGCGTGACTACAACCGTAGGCTGTGTGACTTTTGATAGTTCAGTGGTCTCCACCAGTGGTGAAGGAGATGGCGACAGTCGCTGCTGTTGAGCCAGCAACTGGCCGCTCTGAGTTTGTTCGCTGTGTGTTGAAACGCTGTTCTCCTCCGTCCCAGCAACCACGAACTGGGACTCTGGTGGAGCGGTAGAGTGGTAGGACGGCGGCCTGTCCCCGAGATCTAAACTGGATCTGGAATGGGTACCTTCTCGTGATATCCTGTTGGGGCTGCGCTGGAGCCACCAGTGTCGGCCCCAGTAATCCCAAGCGCAATAGGCGAACGTGACACAGAGGAAGCCGAGGACTATGACAATGGCTGGCCACGCAGGCCACGGGTTCATCTAGTGCCAGGGGTACTGAAAATACAGCTACTTCTCGCTTTTGCCGCCCAGTGGAGCTGACGCTATGCGAGTCCAGGATGTAGGCGATGGCAGAAGTAAACCGTCGAAAGAGAACAAGGCGCGTTTGTTCGTCTTGCCACTGATTTGAAGATTCCCTGTGACCACAGACCTTGTGTAGCAGACAAGTCTAGGTGCAAGAGGCCACAAAAGGGTGGCGGCACTCGGATTAATGTTATCACCCTGCATGCCTAATCTCGCATATTCATGTACGGTTATGCAACGGCCCGCGTGGGCATCTCATCGACTAGCGGAGTGTACCAGCGTTAATGGCCACACGCGGGGTGTGCGGACACTGGTTCAACGCTTTCTGCGGCGTCCATCGGTACGAGCACCTAACCATCCGCCGAGAAACTATATCAACGGCGTCAGACTGTCACGTTCCAGCGGTGACATGGGCTACCGCCTCCCTCTTCCTTTTCATCACCCCTCACCACCCCTCTTCTTTTCTTCCCCCCTCGTGCACCCCTCGTGCACCCCTCCTCACCCCTCCTCACCCCTCCTCACCCCCTGCCTCCCGCCCCTCTTCTCCCCCACTCTCCTCCCTGACACAGGTCATCGGGAACCGCGTACACACAATACCGCTGGCCGCTCCTGTCGCATTAATTGACGGTCGGCTAAAACTAAGGCCGGGCATAGACAGGCAGCTCGGTTGATGTGTTGCAGATATTGTATTGCCTGCGACTCGTTGGGCACAGCCAAGGAGCCAAGCATGTGTGGACAAAAGCTAATTCCCACCACAAGCTCGGGCAGTGTGGCCGGCTCGCTTTGCCCGTTCGACGCATGGAAGTATTCTGACGAGCGTGGGGGTACAGTCTGTCTGTTCACGGCCTGGCACGGAGCGACCTGGTCGGCGACTGTCCCACACATGCCAGAATTTTGGGATAGGGCAAGGGGGCTGCATATACGACTCTGCAAAGAGACACGAGGTGGTAGCAACCTAGCGGGTCTTCTGTAACGGCGGTTAGCAGCAAATGCAAGGCTGCGATCTGTCCCCAAAAGCTCGGTAACGACGCCTCGGTTTTTTGCTGTCTGGGCGGCTTTATGCTCATTGGATCCCCGCCGATGCACGACCGGGAATTCTTGTCGTGTGACGTACGTATGGCTCGCAGAGGCTGTGCGGCGTTTCGCAGGTCAGAACAAGCAATCAGGCCAATCACAGTTGGGCTGACAGCAGTTTGCTCGTGGCGGCCTGCAGTGTGTGACATTTTGCTCTGATCGAGGCATTCTGAACAGCAAATCCTTAGCGAGGCGACGCCCATCCTGCGCTGCGATGGTGCGGGCCCCGCTACCCCGCAGAAAAGGGCTGACCACCTATCGAGGGTGTAATAAAGCTACTCGGTTGTGAAATCTGGAATGTCCGCGTATCCGCGCCAGCCCGGCCCTTTTCACTGCACCACATGGCGATATCCTGCGCTGGCATTAGGCCATGCACACCTCTAGCCGAATCATGCTCAGCGGAAGGGGCCGGATATAACTTTTCAGGTTTTTGTTTGTTTTTGTTTGTTAACAGGAATGCCCTGGCACCCCTCCAACTCATCCGATCGCAGCTGCCGTCCGGCACCCAGCCCTGTCGCATTTTTTCCGTCGCCCCGGAGTTTGCATTGTACGGCTCCCCGAGTGGGACGGGCCCTGGCGTCCGCTCTGACACAGGGACCCGTGTTAATTTGCAATGGGATGACGTACTTCGTGTTTCTCAGCGCCGGGAACGATATCTGGTGACGAGGCGACTCGTCAGACTTGAGACCAGGGCCCACAGCAGTCGCCCTGGCGATGGAAACACGACCACACACCTTCCCTGAACGTGACAACCCAAGAGGCGGCGGCTTAGACCTGACGCACTGCATCCACCCACTTGATACACATTGGGCAACTGGCAGATCTTTGACCCGCGATGCACGCCCCACAAAATGGCTGAGTGTACGTTTTCGTAGAGCTTAGATCACAAGTTGAGCCAGCGCCGGATGCCCGGTGCCGGGTTCTCCCTTGACAAAAAAGCAACCCAGGGAGACGAGACCCAAAGGCCTGATCCCACCAGGCCGTCCCGCGCATGAAAGGAATCCTGGTCTTTCTCTGCATTTTAAAGCTGGTCTAGCTGCGCGGAAGGATGCACGGACGGGTACTCGCACCAGCAACCACCAGGCCGGTCTTATGACCGACAGGACACAGAGGAGGATCCGCGCGGACCTACAAAGTGGTGAAAATGTTGCACAGTCGCTGTCATGTCACCCGTAATTCAGTCTGGCGACCACGGCCGTCCTGCATGCAAGCCGTTACATAATATGCTCAAATCTATGACCATGCATACCCTGGTCGCTAACGTAATATATGCACGTTTGGCAGCTGCATAAGGTGTATGCATTACATAAGTTCTCTGCTAAGCGGCCAGAGCCAGAGTCCGTAAGGCCACCGCCCCTACCTTAATTTAAGCAATGGGGAAGCGAACACTGGTTATAAAAGGTGTATGGTTCGCCAGGCCCTCCTAGCCCTGTCTGATCTGCGCAAGAACCGGCTTTTGACTTGGTCAACCTTTGGACTTGGCACCCCGTGGCACTTGCCGCACCTCGCCGAGCACTCGAGAACGCTTGAAAAACCCATAGTGCCCTTGACTTCTCCACGAGCTAGGCACAATGGACAAGGCCGCTGGCGCGCAACAGCAGCACATCTATCCGGAGCCCGTGGCCGGGAAGACCGCGGATGACTTTCCGGTCGACAAGGAGAAGCACAATGCCGACGTCTTCTTGGAGCGGGGCAGTACCGAGAGCGACAGGCCGCCGTCCTACAACATTCACCGGAAGCTCAAGGGCCGTCATATCCAGCTCATTGGCATAGGAGGTAAGTTCCGAAGAGGCAGCGGTTGGGCGACATGGCGTGCGCCAAGGCCCAGCGTCCTGGTCGTATTGCCATGCCACCATTCCGCTCGGTCCGTTTCCTATAACACCCCTCTGGAGCGTCCAGGGTAGGCTTGACGCAACCTCCTGTGTGATTGCGTCGTGATGCCTCGGGGCGGCTGCTGTACCTCGGGTGCCCTGCGTTTTATTATTGGGAGAGGGGTCGCTGGTGGGCCGGGCAGTAAAGCTACGGTAGACCACCTCAAGACTTTTTGCTTTGCGCGTTCCAATTGTACGCGCAAGGTATGGAATTCAGCTAACACAGGAACCATTGGTACGGCGCTTTTCGTCCAAATTGGTGTCGCTCTTCGCAAGGGTGGACCGGCAAGTCTGTTCCTCGCGTTCACGTTATGGTGTATCCCGATTTTGTGTATCACCAACTGCACGGCAGAGATGGTGACATACCTGCCACTGTCATCCCCGTTCATTCGCTTGGCTGGTCGATGCGTGGATGAAGCATTCGAGGTCATGGCGGGATGGAACTTTTTCCTTTTGGAGGCTGCGCTGATCCCGTTTGAGATCACGGCTGTCAACGTGGTCATTCATTTTTGGAATGACAGCTACAACCCTGCTATCACTCTGGCCATCCAGGTGGTTCTTTATGCGCTCATTAACCTTTTCGCGGTGAAGTGGTATGGCGAGAGCGAGTTCTGGTTGTCTCTAGGAAAAGTCATCCTCGCAACCGGCCTGATCTTTTACACCTTCGTTACGATGGTAGGCGGCAATCCGCTGAAAGATGCGTATGGTTTCCGCTTCTGGCGTGACCCTGGAGCTTTCGCTGAGTACCATTCCACTGGCAACACTGGACGGTTCCTTGGTTTCATGGTTTGTCTGTCTCAGGCCTGCTATACCATTGCCGGTCCAGAGTACGTATCTATGGCGGCAG